>SJJU01031230.1:17526-28538 GCA_012932125.1 Conopomorpha cramerella | reverse complement strand
AGTGATCCCACAGTGCCTGAAGACAAAAGTCTTCAATCAGTGTGTCCTACCTGTAATGACATACGGAGCTGAGACGTGGACACTGACGGCACGGCTGGCCACAAGCTCAAAGTCGCACAGCGTGCTATGGAAAGGGCTATGCTCGGCGTTTCTCTGAAGGATCGAATCAGAAATGAAATGATCCGACAGAGAACCAAAGTCATCGACATAGCTCATCGTTTTAGCAAGCTGAAGTGGCAGTGGGCCGGACATATTAGCCGTAGAACCGATGACCGTTGGGGAAAACGAGTTCTCGAGTGGAGACCGCGTCTCGGCAAACGGAGTGTAGGATGCCCTCAGGCAAGGTGGACTGATGGTATACGCAAGATGGCTGGCAGAAGCTGGATGCGAGAAGCCGAAAACAGATCACAGTGGCGTGCAATTGGAGAGGCCTATGTCCAGCAGTGGACGAGTATGGGCTGATGATGATGATATACAAGTATATTATAAAACCTCATGGTACGGGGGCAGGGGACTGAAGAGATAATAATAGTCACACAATAGAAAATACATCGAGCAGAAATAAATGAGATAATCTGCAAAAATATGTAAATATTACAAGTACCCATAAGTAAGTAGGTACATACATAGTTTTATCTTTTAAAGACATCCTGTCTTAAGTAACTCTAGTCTAGCCTGAAGGCTGGAGTTTACATAAGGAAACAGTTACGTAACCAGCCAATGCAATGGCCCAATAATCACTTTCATAGTCGGAAGATCCTTTGCTTACACGCTGTGTATAAAAATAAATCCATTTGTAGTAACGTTATTTTACTATGTCGTATACATGTAAGTATCCATTTAATGACTTAAACCAGTCAGAATAAATTACCATTTCACTATATAGCTCAACATCTTAATTATTAGGAAGTTGCATTTCAAAAAGAAAAAGTACACCTCTACCTATATAAAACATTCCGGCAGCCAGGCCATCAATTAAGCGCGAGTAAAACCTCACTTAGGCCCTAACATTAAACACAGCTCTAATATAATTATACGCCATGTTTATCTTACGAGTGTGGACCCATACAGGACGGTCTCAGGCGATCGCGAATTACGCGCCACCTTTCAATTAAAAAGGCGAACTGAATAAAGTATAATAAATTCAGGACGTTTACCCTCCCTCTCTTAATTGGGCGGCGGGGTACGTGCGAGCGGGACGGCTAGCGGGCGGAGGGTGTCGCTCGCACGCCTCTTCGCGCCTCGGCCGGTTCCCGCCGTCGCGCCGCCATATTGCCGTTTTCCCGCCTCGGCGTCTGTCATTAGTGTCAAAGGCGCGAATCGGGACGCGTTTAACATAATTCGTGGCCATATCCCTGGACAGATATTTACGCTGATCGATGTTAATAGACTTTATTGATATAGGGCGGTGGTTATCACACCGGTGTTTGTATCAGACGTAGTTGGCGGCAAATTACAGTAATGTGTGACTATTTGTCGGCCGGTGAGCCATGAGCAACAACGAAATTGTACGCTATTAATGCTTTTGAATGATTTGAACGGCTTGATCATTTAATTTGGTTAAGTGCTGGTTTTATACCGTTTATTGAGCAACTGCTGGCCGCTTTTAACGGTTTCTATTTTATACGGCTTTCGAGCTTTTGACAGTTGTCTGCATTAGCTATTAAGTAGTTATCTCTCAGTTTTCCTTAAATTATCATTTAAATATATCGCGTCCTAAGCTCCGAACTCCGAAAAAAATATTCCCAATTCAATTAGCTTTATATAAGGTAGCAGTACCTTTAGGTTATTAGAATAATGTAATGTGCTAACCAATGCACCGAGTACCTAGATGGCAATCTAAAGAAATGAAGAATTAGAGAGATAATTCCAAAATCTACCACTGGATGGCATTAGAATTGCCAGTGGGCTTTTTTTTTTGTTTAAAGACACATGGCTCTACGACTCTACGGCTTGCGCCTATCACTACTAGAAGTCAATCAAAAAGTTCTTCCTCTGGTCTATGAAAACAAGCCGGAAAACTCTTTTTTTTTAATTCTTTATTATTCGTAAAAATGAGTAAGTAACAACGTATTTTATTGAAAATGTACAAGACAGAAATTTATCTATTAGAGATTCATTGTGAAACCCTCGGGCGAAGTTAGCGACATCTCACAATTAAAGATACTATTTTAAGCTGTCAAATGGCTGTCAAATAATTCCCCAACTGAGCGTTCGTATTCAATGAACCGAACGTAGAAGAATCATCATAAAGTCACCAAACCCGAGTAAGTACCATTACTATTGATTACCTATTCGATTGAAATGGCTCAATCGAGTAGACATTTCATCACCTGACTGGAGTGTTCATTAGACTCGGCGCCCATTGGTGCTACAATCAGCTTTTAAAAGGTTATTAAGGTCCGCGGGCCCGGGGGCTTGTGCGCATGGAATCTGACTCTAATTACAATTAGAACACGGACGGAGTGTTGGCTGAAGAGGCGTCAACCCGCCCCACTACACTTCCGTGCTGCGTTTACAACGGTATAGTGGTTAGGATAGTGCACCAGCTAGTAATCAGCATATTTGTACATAACATTTCTCAAAAACATTATAGACACATCAAAAGTGTCTAGGGATCAAGTACATTTTAGAAGCTTGCAATATACAAGAATATATTTTACAAAAACTGAATTCATTCATAGGCCTCTCCAATTGCACGCCACTGTGATCTGTTTTCGGCTTCTCGCATCCAGCTTCTGCCAGCCATCTTGCGTATCATCAGTCCACCTTGCCTGAGGGCGTCCTACACTCCGTTTGCCGAGACGCGCTCTCCACTCGAGAACTCATTTGCCCCAACGGTCATCGGTTCTACGGCTAATATGGCCGGCCCACTGCCACTTTAGCTTGCTAAAACGATGAGCTATGCCGATGACTTTGGTTCTCTGTCGGATCACTTCATTTCTGATTCGATCCTTCAGAGAGATCCTTTTTTTAATAAGTAGGTTTTTTTAATAAGTAGGTAGGTAGAAAAGTTGACAATTAAAACAAATTATTACGAATAGTATTATACGTATTGTATCTTTTTTAGAGAAATCAAGTTATATACGTGGACGAAAAACTTTTGACTACTAATTAACAAGAAAATAATAGAAGTTCATCCTTTGTAACCGGTTACAGAACAGTTACAAGGGCGTTTCGGCCGTCCTTGTAACTGTTTTGTGAAGAACATTTGGATTTGTTCTATGAAGAAGTATTATAATATATTTTGTTTAAGCGCAAATAAATGTATTTAACAAATTTAAATGAAATTAATAATGTCAATTTGCCTGTATGAATGTTATTGAAGGTGATTGGAGGCTGCTGAATTGAGTCGATATTTTATGGAAGTTTATTTTTCTCCAAATGTTTATTTTTTGTAATTAAAATTATGGATTCTTTAACATGAATCATTTTATTTTAACATGTTATTAGTAAATTGCCGTACTTAAGTTGGAATAAAAGAAACTGTGGCTTAGGCGACATTAGCGCTGACCGCCTCATTTATAGATGATGAGCTTTCGGTTACCATCGGCCGCCGTCGTATCTGTGAAACAGCATTTTATTTATTTACACACACACTTATACATCTTTACAGGTATTAAGTATCCCATTACGATATAAAAGTAACTCTAGGTTTGAGCAGCATTTACTACGACTTGTAAAAAAACAATGGCTTGTGAACTTGTAGATGTGTACCGTTCGTGAAACAGGGCCCTGTACTTTAAATTATCTGAGAAATTCTTCGGTTATTCCCTACTGTCCCATGTAAACGCAGCACAGCAGTGTCGGCGGACGCTATGTAATTACTACCTCCATAGATTGTGTTATTGCGTCGAAGCCTACAATTAAAACATAGTTAGCTCTACGGTGGATTTATTTAAATACAGTCACGGACACAGAACAATTCCAACGTTTTTCTACTCGAACGAGAGATGAAATTATGTTACGAGACGTGTCAATATCAAAGCTCCTAAATAGGTATAGCTAATCTAATAAATACAATTTTCATGTCACAATGTTAGTTAACGTACACCTCCGAAACGGCTTTACCGATTCTTACCAAATTTTTTATGCGTATTCAGTAGGTCTGAGAATCGGCTACTATCTGTTTTTTATGCATCTACCAGTTGTATTTCTCCCAATACACGGGGCGCAAAGGCAACTTATTATGGCAAAACAAATGTTTGACGGGACAGCTAGTAATAATATAATTTTAACCCTTAACTGCAAAGTGATGAAGTACTGTACTGATGTACAGTTTCCTCAATTTTAATTTTGCCACCCCATATGCTGATTTTTTATTCTAAATTATTGTAAAAATACAAACTAATAAGTGTGACCGCAGTTTTTGATCATACAGAACTTTTTATTTTTCCCATGACGTAGCTGTGCCACATAATTAAGGAACTCAGACAAGAAAGTCATGCATTAAAGAAAAAAGAATTGACTAAAACCAGTAGCCAACTTCAACCAACTAGCTGCACTTCAATATTTGTTTTAAAGTTCCCGTCGATTTATCGGGTTTGTCTCATTAAACCCCGATGTATTTATCATGTGACCACCTTGGTAATATCTTCTTTCCAACAAAAAAAAAAAAGTATAGCATACATATACGGTCAAATTGAGAAAGGCTCCTTTTCCCTTAATAAATAAATATAGGTGAGTAAAATATTATGATGATTTGGGTGAAAATTTAAAATGTTCTAAAAACAACGTCCATTCTACTTATACATATTTTATTTATTGTCTTGAAATTTTATTTTACTTATTTTGTACAAAAATTTAATAAAACAAACAAATAGAAAAATGTTTAATTCATTGTTATAAGTGCTATTCTTTCAGTTTCATCATCATCATCATCAGCCCATACTTGTTCACTGCTTGGACATAGGCCTCTCCAATTCAGTTTACTTAAAATAATTTGCGTGCAGTGCTGGTGTAAGAAATTGCAGTATTTCTACCGATAAGCGAAATAGTGGCGTGCAATTGGAGAGTCCAGCAGTGGACAAATATGGGCAATGATGAAACGATGTGAAGTCTAGAAGAATGCCTCCAGGACGAGGGTCCCAGGTTCCATTCCCGCCGCCGAAATAATGCTTTAGTGATGAGCTGAGGCATTTGTGTGTGTGAGTGTGTATGTATTAAAATAAAAGTAAGCATATCAGTCTCTGGCACCCATAGTACAGGGTATTCTCTAGTTTCTCGACGCAGTTCCTTAGGGTACTCCCAGGGCCCCAGCTCGCCAGTCCCGACACGGAGGCCATCGTTGGGGTTTAGGGCCTAGTCGGTTAGAATCCGACACTATCCCGTTCCTTGTCCCCATGGCGCCGGGGTGTCCATGACAATTCCCCCAAGTAAAAAATAAAATAAAAATATTGTAGTTTTGGATCAGGTGTGCAAAAATGTTCCCAGATTCCTACCGCGGCTTAACTACCTGTATTAATTTAGATAATTTTCCAAAAAGAAAAAAAAAGTCAACTATTTCACCAGCCTTTTCTGTCATGAGGAAGATCAGCTTCCTGCACAAATGCAGCGGCATGCTCATCAATCATCTAGGGTTCTGCCGTAGACATAGTCGGTTACTGCGCCTCTAATGAATAACCAGCTGTGGATTACAAAATAAAATGTAGAGCTGACTTATCCTTGTGAACACTTGTAATTAATACATCTTGAGTATCTTATCTTACAATAATATAATCAAACAAATGCTTAGTACACTCATCAAAAGTGTCTAGGGATGAAAAACATTTTTATATCTTAAAAAAAAATCTAATTTATTTAAATCAAATCTAATCTTCCGGATTGGTCTCCTACCTAATTCCCCATGCCTGTATCAATGACTTATCACCACAATTTGAATATTCTTGATTGCAATCTTCTAAAATGTACTTGATCTCTAGACACTTTTGATGTGTGTATATTCCTACTTGACCAACACATACTTTGAACCTTATTGAATGTCATCATCATAATTTTCCTGCCCTTATCCTACACTAGGTGGGGTCGGCGCAACATGTTTCTTTTCGCCATTCATCTCTATCATTCGACATCTCTGCAGTTGCACCTTTCACGCATCTCTAACCATTCGTACATCCATGTTGCAGTTAGATTTGGCATTTTTTTTAACCTTATTGAATGTCTTCACTGGAATTATCTAAAGATTTCAGAGAAGTTGTCAGAGAATAATCACATAAGGCATGTAACACTACAGGACACATACAATTGTGACGGAGAACTGTCATTACTGTCTTATTTTCCAAACAAAGACAGTAAATTAACTATTATTAAAATCTGTCAGAAAAACGTCAAAGAAAATTCCCCATTATTCCTTAGGCACGTGAGAAATCGATTGGAGCACACATCTTTGATAAGTTTTGTACACGAGCCGAGGTCCTTTCTGGCACTATATATATCACTATCCTTTCAGTGGCGTGCACTGGCTTTTATGACAAGGTAGGCAGTAATCCCCAAGGATTGACACCTATGTATAGGTAATTTGTCTTTACGAAATATAGGTACCTACTCACCCACAATACACAGGGACCTTCGTTAGCCTGTGTCGTGAGTACAACAAAAAAAGATCTAGCAATAACTCTATTATTAGGTCGGGTAGCCAAAATACTAAGGTAGGCAGTGTCTTTTTGCCTATATGGTGTGCACGCCACTGTATTCTTTCGTATGTCGAAAAAAAATACACCTCACGCCTTTTTATTCCGAAGTAGTATAGGAAAGGCTCTATCTACCAATAATAAAGATCTATGTAATCTTATGAACGAGGTGCCCTGATGACAGGAAATTCCTGGTCGCGGCGCGGCGGCACGTACCACACTGTAAAAGGCTTTAACACTTTCATGGACGCTGAAATGAAGACAACACAAGTTTTATTTGTTGTCACGTTGACAGGCGGAGTGTGTCCCCGAAAGTGTTAAAATAATGTTTTTCTTCTACTTTCATTATTGTCTATTAGACACGGATTGTCAATCGACGACATACCGAACACTTGTTCGTAGTTGCTCTGTGGAAAATACGATTTTATTGAAGGCATCTTAATCATAAAAAATTAAGCCACAATTTTAATGTAACAATTCAAAGATATGCCACATTTAGCTTAATAAGGAGTCAAGAATGTCAATATGGGCCATTACTTAAGAGTTCCTAGCTCATAGCCATAGATACCCTACCGCTAACGAGGCCCACGGCGAGGTTATGTGGTACTCGCACCCACTAACACCCCACGGTGACCACTCGCGCATTATTGCCGGGACCCCCAGAACAACCTGAGCCGCTACATCCAAAGGTGGCCCCAGTCGCGCTTGGCCCTTAGTCTAAATAAACCTAAATCTCGAGGTCCCATAGTCGGTACCTGCGACATGCCAAGAAGAAAGGCAGCTGAAACATTCTATGTACATCAGATCAGCATGGGATGGTAATACCCAGGAATAGATTTTATTTCTGTGTTACTACTGACTATCGAAGGTAATACACAAGTGGACAGGAACAAGGCGCAGTACTAAGGGATCATCACATGACGTCCACAGCTGGACGAGGAACTCCCCCAGTGATTTCCATGGTATTTGGGGGGAGGAGGAGAGGTGGAGGGGTAATTGTTACTATTGGCAGGCGGGTTGGCAGCTGCTGCCCGTCCGCTGAAGAGTTCCCTAGGTCGCCTCGCACAGATCCCCAGCCCAACTAAGAGATACCAAATTCATAAAAATTTTTTGTATACTTAGATGTTAAGTAAATAAATAAAAATAAATAAATAAATACACTTCACGCCTTTAATCAAATACCCACAGTTCACCAAGCGTATTTAACCCAACGTGACAGAGGGTGAGCCCATCGCCGTTATAGGGTTCACACACCTGTGGTGTGCGGGTTTCTCACGATGTGTCTTCACCGTACGAGCGTTGCGTTGCGTACATAGGCTCTGAAGAAGAGTCCCATTGGTACACGTCCAGTAACTGGACTCGAACCCGGGACCTTCTGGTTACAAGTCAAGTATCCTACCAACTGGACCACAGACGCTCTGAAAATAAATAGTAGCTAAGTAAATAATTTGTTACATAATTATTGTTGTTCGTGTAGAAGTAATCCGGAAGTGACCCATGAATACTCTAGTTATTATTCTTAGCTCCTTTAATATACGCACATCTTTTTTTATTCAGTCAGTCCGACATCCTGTAAATGTCTGGGACCGAGGCGGTGGATTCTATTGGTCAAAAGACGTATATACTTATAAACATTTCCTCTCTTGAAGTAGTAAATTAACCATAAATAATTACTCATCAACTTCAGCTTATATTATCATCAAAGTAGGTGTAAATTTTGTTAATTCCCACGTAGATTCCTCGCCATTAAAAGGCGAAATGATTAAGTGCTTACTTGCTTATTATTACGGCGAAAATAAACAAGTCTTCATCGAGTAATTATCGACCCATCTTTCCGGGCCGTCCGCGGCTTTTGCCGACATCACTAAATTCATTAAACCTTTGCGTATAAGTACAGTCGGCAAAGAATCTGCTCTACCACCCTAAGGTTGAAACTCATATGAATGCCATTAAACATTAAGGTTCATTGTTCACTTGTCACAATATGCCAACTCAACCTTATTGATGTTTTAGTGACACAGGAAGTGTCATCGAAACTGATAGACCATTTTCTTGGCCGACCGTACAAATATTATTATTGTACAGAATAATAAAGTTGTTTTATTTTACTGCATCGAGGTGAGTAATCGAATGGGCGTGTGCCAATACGTGGGGTAATTATGTCCTGGGTAGGTACAGTTTGGATAAAATGAACTACATACTATACGTTGTTTTGTATCGCGTTGAACTCTTTTTTGTAATCTATACTAATATTATAAAGCTGAAGAGTTTGTTTGTTTGAACGCGCTAATCTCAGGACCTAATGGTTCGAATTGAAAAATTCCTGTTGTGTTGAATAAACCATTTATCGAGGAAGGCTTTAGGCTATGTAACATCACGCTGCTACTATTAGGAGCGAAGAAATAATGGAAAATGTGAAAAAAAACGGGGAAAAATAAATGCTACTTGACGAAGGAACGAAAAAAACGCGAGTAACACCGCACGGTACAGCTAGTTATTGATAAACTTATTATATTCTGTACATTATCACGTTTATATTCTGGTTATAAAAGAGTGTAGGTACAAGTAAGATTATGTAGGTAGAGTCAATTAAATCAACTGAATCTAAACTAAGATACATGGTATTATGGGTATTAAAGACTGCTAAACATATATAAATACTTTTAATACTTAGATAAACAAAACTCACAGACGAACACAACAAATGCGTCATCACTAAAGCATTTCGTACGCGGCGGGAATCGAACCCGCGACCAACGTTCTAGAGGCAGATGCCAAGAGAACAATTCGGTCGTAAACTTGATAAAAAACTTCAATTACTTACCTCAGGTGTAGTTCGAGCGTGAAGCCGCTAATGTATATTTTAATTTCGAGGAAGCAACGACGAAGGAAATTATTAAAAAAAAGATATTTCCATGGACAAGCGCTTCACACTTCGTTTGTCCTTCATTACCTTGTTTGTCATCTTCCGGTGTTAAAATAACATACTTACATAGATATTGCGTAGTGGGTGCCTACTATTCAACACTTTCGAGGGCACGCCCAGCCCGTCAACATGTGAAATTAACAATGCAAATTGTCTTGTCTTATTTTGACGGTCCCCGAAAGTGTTAAGAAACTAGGTTTGGAGGTCTTCAAGCCACGGGTAAAAAGGTACCTCAAGGACAAGTGTGCTCCATCGTAGACCACATCGCTGCTTAACATCAGGCAGGATGGTGGTCAAACGCTTGTTAGTTTGGTAATTGGATTTACAATCAGTAATAGCTATACTATATAGCCGTATATCAACGGGTGTCTTTTGTAAGCCACGTTTTTTTAAATAACTAAAGGAGACATTACGATGTTTTTCAAAAGTAACAATATAAACCGTCAATATTTGTGATATTTACCAGAACAATTAAGACCTTTACGTCTCATTTATCGTTTATATAGAGGCATTTTTATCTGTGCTATCATAAACTAGTATAAAAGGGGCGTTTTCAGTCAAGTAAATGACTTTTTAATAACAATACAAGAACAGCTTGCCCTTGTAATAAAATCTACATTATAGTCTGTTCTCTTTAGTCCTGTTGTAACTGGAATTGGTAGCTGGCTGCGGCACGGGAAATAAAAGACCCATTTTTTACTACTTGCTAACTAGCTACGAAATAGGTGTCTATTTCCATATGGAGCATTGGACATATGGAGAGAATGGATGAAAGTCAATTAACGAAAGAGACTTATATGGGTGATGTAATGAGCCGGGTGAGTAGAGGTCGCCCCAGAAGGACATACATTGACCAGATTGGTGATGTCCTGGCGGAAGGTGGCGTGAAAAGTACTCGAAACGGGAGGTCATGTATGAAAATATGTATGAATGTAGATGAAGCGAAAGGGGTATGTCAGGACCGTAACAAATGGAGATCTGTAGTCTCTGCCTACCCCTCTGGGAGACAGGCGTGAAGTGTATGTATGTATGTGTCTATTTCCCGTGTCGTAGCTAGCTACCAAGTCCAGTCTTGACATGTGACTAATGGTAATCCGTTCAATAATTCAACAAACGATTTGACACTTCGTATTATGTAGGTACGGATAATTCTCGTAAAATACCGTATAACGGGTAACTTTCCAACGGGGGCGAAATAGATAATAGCAAATATTTTTACTAACTGTTGAATTTTCTACATACGTGAATCGAAACGTTATTCTATTTTTCTTTTTTTTTGTTGGCATTATTGACTCCTCTGTCAGATTTTGCAAAAGCGTCGTTTGTTTTGTGACACACGAAGTCAATGATTTCTTTCGTTTTTTTTTTGGAAATTCATAAGAAAAAACGTGCCAGAAAAACTTTTCATGTGCAGAAGTAAGTACAGTCAGTATCTGTAATGTGATTATATAATTTTA
>SJJU01031230.1:0-14139 GCA_012932125.1 Conopomorpha cramerella | reverse complement strand
GTTTTTTAAATAAAAATAATAATGGTTATAAAAATGATAATGTAATTGTTAAACAGTACCACGTACTTAAATGTTATGATGATTATCTTCAGTTACCTACTCGTCCCCCCTCTCTTGACAATTTGTTACTAAACTTTCTAAACGAATCCCGCCTCTTCTGAGCTTGCGGTGAAGTGTGGGAGATACGCCCACTCGTACTCGTTTGGTACAAATATTTAGAATAAGAAATGCTTACAAGTAAAATGTTTTTATTTAAGTACATATAATGAAAGTCGACTAACGAAAGATTTTTATATCGATGATGTAAGGAGAAGTACAGGTCGCCCCAGATTGGTGATGTCCTGGCGAAAGGTGGCATGAAAAGATGTATGAATGTGGATGAAGCTAAAGGAGTATGTTTGGACCGTGATGAATGGAGATCTGTATGTATGTATAAAATAGATTCTAAAAATATAATAAGGCAAATGGTATGAATTATTCTACGTTTATAAAAATAATCTACTTAATCAAAGCATGATTATTATAATTGTTACCTAAATGCCTACTTTTGTCGAGGCTCACAAATACAAAGAAGTATTTTCCCTACACAACAACCTCATCGGTAGGTCCGACTCACGAAAAAAAACTATACTTACTACAACTGGCCAGAAACACAAAACTGCGTTCGAAAAAAATAAAGCGTTCGAAATTTAATTTATTCGAAAATTGACACGTCACGGGCCCACAAAGCCGGGAACACGGGGCGCACAATAGAGACGGCTCGGCGCTCGGCACCGCCGGCCGGTCTGTTAACACGAAAATTAAATGCTGATATCACAATTAATCAAAGACCCATATTTATAATTGACTATTCACTTCGCGGTGAGGTGTCAAATTATATTACTCAATTAACCGCCCAATATACCGAAGAATAGGGATTGTTTGGCCCTGTTTGTAAAGATACTCTATTGTGCAATGTACA
This sequence comes from Conopomorpha cramerella, assembly GCA_012932125.1. Taxonomy (NCBI): domain Eukaryota; kingdom Metazoa; phylum Arthropoda; class Insecta; order Lepidoptera; family Gracillariidae; genus Conopomorpha; species Conopomorpha cramerella. The sequence goes on along the minus strand of SJJU01031230.1, from coordinate 13,178 downwards.
AGTTATTTCGGTGTGTTTCTGACATGTCTATTTGTCTGCCCTAACAGCCGATCTAACGTGAACTATCCTTTCGTATTATTTTCTCGCTCGTATAATAAATAAAGTGGATTTTTTATATACTAGTTTCATGTCCGTTGAGTATTTTTAATGATATCTCTACATTTCGAGATGCTTGTAACGTAATGTTGTAATTGTCGATCACAAATTATAGTGTTTATTAGTAACGGAAAATTGAACGAAGTTTTCGTACAAATTAAACGTCGGTAACGCGTCATGGAAACTTTAGCCGTTTAAATTCATTCAGAAACACGATGGTGAAATCTTGAGATGTTTTCTACATGTGCCCAAACTGATTTCTTTTATATTGGCCGGGACCTACTATAAGACTAATAGATTACACATGTACCTGATTCTCGACACCAAATAAGTCCACGACAGTGTTAAGGGGCTTATTTCAAATTATTGTAATATAGCCATCTATTATATATATCGTTCAGTTAGAACTAAAGTGACAGAATACAAAATGTGTTTATTTTATGAAATTGAACCTTAACACAAAGGCATACGAATTATAAATTGCGCAAGCAGCATGTTTCGTTTTGGGTCATTTTTATTCTAACTATACGATATATCAAAGAAAGTCGTGTTAGTTACACTATTTATAAAGAAAGAACAGCTGAACCGATTACGCTGAAAATTTATTGGAAGGTATCGTAAGACCAGCAGACGGGCATAGGATACTTTTTTCCCGATCCTGTGGGACGCTTCGCTACATAAAGGGTGTTATATAGTGTGTATGAAATACTGAAACTACGCGAGTAAATTCGCGGAGCGTCCACTGGTTTTGTAAAAACATTACTACGTTAGGAGTGTGGGAAGCTATATACTTTATCAATTTTGTTTTTCGCAGCTGTTGTTGTGTTAATGTGGTGGAAATAATAGGTGCTGGTGATGCAAAATAATGTAGCGAAAGTGGAAAGTAAAGGAGAGAACGCATCTGATCAATTTGTTATTCCCGTGTGTAATTCAGCATTCTCCACATTCGAAGAGGGAAGTGATCCGGACGTCAGAATTACTGCCTACTTAAATATATATTTTCTAAAAAATAAATAATATATAATACACTACACGCCTTTTAATCCCAAAGCGGGGTAGGCAGAGGCACTTGCTAAAGCAAATGCCCACGGTTCACCTAGCGTATTTAACCCAACGTAACAGGGCGTGAGCCCATCGCCGTTATAGGGTTCACACACCTTGTAGTGTGCGGGTTTAGGCAAGTATAGTTTTTTTTGGTCTGAGCTTTGCATCACTGGAATACCTTAATCATGTATAGTACATGTTGCTGTGATCCTAAGGCACCCCAGAGGCGCAGAGGGCTTTAACAAGATCATGCTACGCCTCCCTGGCTTCAGCAACGCTCCTGGCCAGGCCTGGCAATCCATTCTCGACAGTGCGGCGTCATTATTGAACCATTCAAATACCTAAATATAGTTTTCAAATATATTTCTTTTCGTATAAAAATAACGTCGAGTTCACAAGCGTAAAATGTTTAAGGAAATCAATTATATTAAAATGGAAATGGCTCCCCGTGAGCCGAATTGATTAACACATACTCAGCATGCTCATTTCTTGAGCTAGTTAATAAGGTAATCTGTAGAAAAGATGTCTTTTAACACTATAATAACGGCGGTCGTAACGAAAAAGATTTCTTGAGAACGTGTTCTTAGGTCGATTGCACACTAGACGCGGTTAGAAAATCTAAATTGCCTAATAATAAATATTAATACGAAACCCGAAGTTACTATGGCTGAAAAAAATTAGACTTCTGTGAATTGATATGATATGATATGCGCAAGACCAGGCAGAAGTTGGATGAGAGAAAGCGAAAGCAGATCACAGTGGCGTGCAATTGGAGAGGCCTATGTCCAGCAGTGGACAATTATGGGTTGATGATGATGATGATGAGACTTCAGTAGAAACACCAGATTTAAAAAAAAAGAATTACAAAATCGATTGACCCAGTCAAAATTTCAGAGGTAACAAACTTAAAAAAACGTATAATTTAATTGAAAACTTCCTCCTTTGAAGTCGGTTAAAAATGAAACACTCCTTTGTTTCGAAATACACACTCCATAAGTTAGTTTTAACTACAATAAATCGCGGAAGTTTCGTACGTTTTACTAATACATACTATAATTAAACATTGATATAAACAAATAGATTAATTAGTTGCTTGCGATTGCCTGCGAACCACCTGCGACATCAATTCTCTTTTTGTATTTTTTAGCCTTCATGGTACACAGCATCAACAAAATTAATCCATAATGCATAGTTTAATATACATACAAAGTCATGTCGGTTTTTTGTATCTACGTACCTTTTAATTTTAGCCAGAAAAAAAAACGTAAACACCACGCATGTGTCCATCCAGCCTAATCATTCAATCAGATCCTAAACTGGGATAAGCCGTCGCACCGGCGAGCCAAAGTAAAGTGAAGACATAAAACAGTATGATACTTCCTAAACTCCGACACGGACCGTAGCGGTCGACATTAAAAATAAAAAACTTTTTAATAAGAACCAACTAATACATTACTAAACACAATATTTTATAATTTACGCAAACGTTTGACTTGATTGTGTCGTTAAGAATAGTGTGGGGTCGCAGCGATATGTCGATATCGATAAACAGTGTTACGGAACATTTATACATAGTTTGCTTTGTTAGTGTTGTCTTATCAGATAGTGATGATAAAAGGTGATGCCGCCGCAATATAATTGCCTGTGCCTATAAGAATAATACAGTGTGATGTAATTGTATAGAGACTGTTGGTTGAATTAAAAATATGCTTTGTCTCATGCACACAAAAATAATTATATGACAATAAAAATTGCTTGAGTAGGCCGTGCTTAATAGGCTAAGGCCCATCGGCCCGAAACAATAATAAATACTTAAAGTTTCGCTTAAGCGTAGTTTCTCTCTTTTACACAAATACTATTAGAGAGAAACAAATGTTACTTTAGCAGAGAGAGATCTATGCTTGTGGGCTTCAGAATACGGACCTCAATGTATAACTACTGAAACATGATAATAACTTCTTTATTTAAAAAAATACGATACCATGGTTGACAGATTATGAGTTGTTGCTTTAATGTTTACGGTGGAAACGAATGATTACAATTTGTTAAACGTATAATCTATTATCGGCAACAATTCATCGACATCATGACTTCTCGATGAGCATTGGGCACATCCTTAGTGTAGTTCTTAAGCCGAACCAAAATGGGTTTGGACAGGCGATCAATAAGCCATTATTTATTACGGCCGATTTATATTTAAGTGTAGGATTTGTGAGAAAATTATTTCATTTCGGTGTTGTCGTCTACTAACCTTTATTAGTCTGCCGGCGCGTATATTTTATTGATTATTTTGTTGAGGATTACTAGTTGGCTATTGGGTGTGGGTATTGTTTGGGCTGTTACTTTGAAAGAGCGTCTGTGGTCTAGTGGTTAGGTTAGGCTGGTCTGGGAATGGGAGGTTCTAAGTTTGTGACCTGTTGTCATCATCAGACATTTGATGTCCACTGCTGGACGAGAGCCTCACCCAATAATTCCATGATGATCACATCGCTGCTTAACATCAATCAGGCAGGATGGTGGTCAAATGCTTGTTCATAGCGATAAATTAAAATAAAAAAAATGATTTGGGTGGAAACGAAAAATAATCGCCACTTTTGGCTGGCGAGTTGTGGTGGTAATGTTGTTATCGCAGTGGTGTTGTGGTTTAACTCACAGAGAGCACGTCTAGTCTAACTCGTCCCTGGAGAGTTCCCTCGGTTGTATCGCCGCGATCCTCACGATGGGACAAGTTGGTGGTGACATATGTATTCTCTTCGCCGTCACCACTCGGCCTAACATCACTTAACACCAGTGGCGTGCACACCATATAGGCAAAAAGACACTACCTACCTTAGTATTTTGGCTACACGACCTAATAATAGAGTTGTTGCTAGATGTTCTTTTTTGTACTCACGACATAGGCTAACGAAGGTCCTGTGTTTTGTGGGTGAGTAGATGTGTAAATACCTTTATTTCGAAAGACAAGTTACCTATACATAGGCGTAATCCTTGGGGATTACTGCCTACCTTGTCGCCGCTTAACAGTGGTGACACAACGGGGTAAAAATATAGCCTGTGTTACTCAGGAATAATGTAGCTTTCCAACAGTGAAAAGAATTTTCAAATCTGTCCAGTAGTTTCGGAGCCTATTCAATTCAAACATACAAAAAACAAACCTTTCCTCTTTATAATATTGGTATAAATAGCAATAGGGTACTGTCAAACTAAAATTGTCGCGCAAGTACAATCGCGTACACAAGTGCTATATTGAATAATCGTGTTGAATTATCACACTATTTAGATAACGTGTTTTTATCATTATTATAATATTGTTTATCAGTGTTTGATTCATACATTTAGAGATTGATGAAAGGGTACACTTGCCGCCTAATGTGTCCTGACTAAGTGGTACTTAGTGTGTTGACTAAACACTTACTTCATTGATTCAGAGGGGATTAATTTAGTTACTTACTTATAATAATGTTGTTACGTAAATATAAACTTTTACGTACATACACTGCTCGCCTGCTTCGCGTGAGCAGAGGGGTAGGCAGAGTTTACAGATCTCCGTTCATCACCGTCCTGACATACCTATCGCTTCATCTACTTTCATACATGAATAACTTTTACGTACATAAAAGTGAGGAAATTATAGAGGATGTAGCCTTGTAGGTATTATTTGGATTAGAATCGGACGGCTCTAGGTTCCAATCCGACTGCTGATTTAGAGCCATATTTTGGAAAAAATCAATGCATAACTTATGCATTGATTGAGGCGCACTTGTCTTTGATGTTAAAAAAAAAACGAGGAGGTTTTGTTTTTTATGATTAAATTATTCTTTTTTTGCTTACCATCTTCAGTCTTAAAAATTACTTAAAAATAGTCATTGCTTCCCGTTTGCTCCCATTCGGTTGCTCCCATCCATGAGGAAACCACGAAAGCCTAAAATATTTTACTAGTTGAAGTCGATTCTTTTTTCTTTTAAGTTGTAGTTAGATAGAGCCTGAAGACAAACGATCATAAAATAAAGTAGTTGCACCTCCTTCGTTTCCTCACTATCTTTGACAGATAGTTTTTTTTTCACGTGAGAACGTTTAATAACTCGATACTACGGGCTGTATCCACGAAAAAGATGACGTCATTGTCCCCTTCCGCAGGCGCGTGTACTACTACTACTGCAATGTTTCACGTTGTCACGTCAGACTATCGCGCTTGTACCGACTTCGCAGCCAACCATTTTTTCTCATTCGTAAAGCTGTTGGGTACAGTTCCATCGCACACCAAATTCTTTTGTACTCCGTGTAACCTTTACCATGTACTTTCTTGATTTCTCTAGATATCTCCAAGACCGTGATAATCTACTTGACAAGAGATAGTTTTATTTTAAACACAATGAACAAGCTTTCGAGCACCATCCTGCCTGATGTTAAGCATCGATGTGGTCTACGATGGCGCACACTTGTTAATTAGGCACCTATCCACCCGCGACTTGCAGACCTTCAAACTGCACTGCGCAGGAAACACACACTCCGGCAAGTCATTCCACATCCTGGTAGTTCGCACTATGAAGGTAGACGCAAACCGTTTGGTTCGCGTAAATGGTAAATCCACCTGGTATGGATGACGTTTTCCGTTCTCCTGGTTGTCCTATTGTATAAAAGCGAATACCCCCAGTATTAGGTGGTTTTTCGTTAGCAAATTAGTAAGGTTATATTGGGCATAGACCAATCGCACAATAATCTCTTTTGTGCACCGAATATACACACATCAAAAGTGTCTAGGGATCAAGAACATTTTAAGCTCTAAAAAAATCTAATTTATTTAAATCAAATCTAATCTCCTACCTAATTCCCCATGCCTGTAACAATGACTTATCACCACGTGTTGAATAAATTATGAATGAATTCATTTTTTGTAAAATATATTCTTGATTGCAATCTTCTAAAATGTACTTGATGTCTAAACACTTTTGATGTGTGTATATAGTTTAATTACGTCCTATTTTACCATTCTCCGTAGACATCTCCTAAGGCATGATAAACTTCTTAGCAAACTACCATCTTTTGATAAGCCGCCGGATTTTTATACTTGTCAAAAGACGAGGTAATATTCCTGATGGATCGATCACACCGAGGCTCCACGGATGATTAAAATTGCCTATTCAATTAAAACGCAAACATTTAATTGGTCACATAAAGCTTAATTTATCGATGCTTAAGCACATTTATGTCTAAATAAGCTTCGTAAAAATTAATTACATTTCCTACAGTTAATTGTGTTTTTAATGAAGATATCCAATAGTCGGCTACCATATGGTATTTTTGTATAGTAATAGACACTAATCACTGGTAATAAATATGAAGAAATGTTTAGGTGTTTTAGAAACTGTTATATAGGTATACGGTTCATTTGGTAATAAAATAAAATGTATTGCTTTTTTTTAAATAAATTAGTTATTGAGTTTGTGCTAAGTGAGTCATTATGGATATATTGGGGATATTGTTGCTTTTATTTTAATAAAGTTTTTCATGACTTGACCGATGGTGTAGTGGTCAGCATGTCTGCCTTTATTCCCTAGGGTCGTGGGTTCGATTCCCACCGCTGACATGTACTTGATGATCTTTTAAGTACTCGTTTGATGTGTATGGGTGTTTTATTTATATAAGTATGCATTATAAAGGGAAAAAATGCATTTAAGTAAGTATATTTTTTTATCTGAACTCCATAACACAAGTGCTTTAGCTACTTAACATGGAATGAAGGCAACGGGTATGTTGTTTAAAAAATATTTATTATTATTATGTAATTTTACTCACTGGGTAACGTAATTTCGATATCAGTTGGAAGTTTTCTGGTATCTGTTGCATTCAGAGAATTATGGGCTGGCCACACTTAACGATCACACTCTGTATACCAAACTGTTCGTTGATTGGATGGAATGTCAGGTTTCTTCCCAAGAATTTTATTTACACTGACAACAGAAATCTGAACAATTAACATTAGGGGCGTATATAACTAATAGAGTATCAATTAACCTTCCTGTAATAACGTTCATATGTATAGGCCGATCTTTCCGAACCTGGTTACATTTCAATTTTGAGTAAAGGAACACTTCTTGATACCTATAATTTTGCATAAACAATTTAGCTCTTTCCTCGAAAACATGCAGTTTCACTCCAGTGAGAGGCGATTATACAAAAATGTTTACCTAACTCACTAAATAGGTACAACCGCGTACATTTCAACTTTGCGAAATCATTGAGTGTTATTCTTTTTTCCCGACTGGTTTTTTTTTCACTATAGATTCCGTACCCGAGAAGTGTAAATTATACACAAAGGTTGTATCCGAAACTGTGCACTTTTTGACAAAATTATCTGTACGTTTTAGTGTTTTAGGTGGACTTTTGTCGCGTGTAATTTCCTACTCGTTGTAGATTCAATTATGTTGGCGTGTGTTTCACTTACATGGGCCGTTATTGTACCTTGGGGCAGAGCTGCTTTAAATTGTTATGATTTATGTCAGTTTTTGTGGTAAAAGCACGGTTCCACTGTAATTACTTATGTTCGGAAACTTGCAATAATCTCCAACGGCAATTGTTCCCGAGCCATTACACCCCACTGAGATTTTTAACTGCTCTTTTACTGTTCTCGAATAAAAGGAGTGAATGTAATTTAAATAAATATTATATTACGTGGCCGCCTCAGAAAGCGTTGGAGTGACGAGCTGGTGTCTCACGACAAAGGAAGGTGGAACGTCATAACAATAACAAAATAAAAATAACCAATAACAAATTTATAAAATATCACTTTGAGAATAAAAATATGTTTTTATTGAAAACTGGCTAACCCGACAAACATTATTTTGCAAATATATCTGCATTATTTACAAAAAAACTAATATCCAATTAAAAGTCTTAATTTCCAATTAAGAGCATATCAGGCTGTATCTGTTTCCAAATTTTATTTAAACCGTTTTAGCAGTTTCGGCGTGAAAGCGAGACAGACAGACAGCATTTACAATATTTATATATCTAGCTATATCTGCGTTAACTGCATTATTTTTGAACACACATCGCCATACGATAATGATGATGAAACAAACGAAATCCGTACAATTTGATCATCTAATAACTTAACCAAATCGTTTTTATACTGTTTCTTATTTAATGTATATGTTAAGTATTATGTAGGTACAATTACACATATAAATAGGTACACGCCAAGTATAATCGAAAAGCAATTAAACGGACGCAACAGCATCAAGAGAAAATTACATTCGAATGAAAGTCGCTAGAGATCACAATCGCTTACAATAACACGTCAACATGCCGAGAAGTGTCTACTATTAGCGTAAACCATGGCCATGGGAAAGCGAACCGCACAAACAAATCACTTCGCATTACCTTATGTAAATGCATATATGAAAACATTATGTACTATCCTGAAATTGTAGTTTCATGCACATTAGTTCCTTACTAAGACCTTTCTCTTGTGCGAAATTTCCTACAACGTACAATGTGATTATATATAAAACTGTTTACCTTCACCGGCCCGCAATTTACGGTGAATAAAATGTGATAATAATAACCTTCTTATCTGTCAAACCGATTCGCTACACCACAATCACACGGAAAAGCTGAATAGGCTGCGGTGCGACCTACCTTTGTGACGTCGCCGTTCGATTGTGCACCTTATTCTTTACATGTTCGAGTTCACTATCGTTTGTCTCACTAGAATTTTCTTTTACAACAAAATATGTTTTAAGAACTTGCGTATAGAGTTGAAAATCACGAGCGAGCGTGTGTTGCTGATAGAAATCTTTCCCCGAGAGCCGGCGACCGCGCATTATAATGACGTTGTCGGTAAAGAAGCCATTATTCATATTTTTTTTTAATACCGTATTTTGTTGAAACTATATTTTCACTAGTATAATCATAATCTGTGATGGCAATATATCAGTGTAATAAAGGTGTTGTCATTACCGCAACGTGTTTGATGATTTTCAATTTGTTGTGTTCGCCTTGGAAATAGTGTTTTAATTTTAAGGTATACTTACATCGATGGTCACAATTGAAAATGTCGGTAGTGAAATTTTAGGAATATGTACTTTTCTACACAGTTAGATTGGCGATATTAAGATCTATAAACTTATACGTATATTACATCGCGTAAAGATACCAAAGATTAAAAGTTGTAAATTTGAAATATGTACCACAAGTAGTTTAGTTTTCATATGCAAAACTAACTTCTATCTTCTCTCCTGAACATGTTCCGTTTTGTAGATCCGACTTTCTTAATAGGGACCGTCAACATGATGTGTGAACTCTATAACCGCGATGGGGTCATCCGACAACTGTCACGTTGGGTTAAATACGCTTGGTGAACCGTGGGCATTAGCTTTTGCAAGTGCCTCTGCCTACCCCGCTTTGGGACTAAAAGGCGTGAAGAGTATTATATTATTGTATTTAATTTACTATGCTATTCTCGTGTCTCAAAAGATTCTGTCCATCTTATAAGGGACTAGTGGACGCCCCGCGATTTCATTTGCGTAGTTTAGTAGAACCTGCATTTTAGATTTTTCATACAAAAGATTTTTTCTGTTTGTTCCCGTTCCCGTGGGAATTTCGTGAATTCCTTTCTTAGTGCACCCCTACGGTACCTAAGCTACGTCCGTTCCAAATTTCAAATTTGGGCTGTGCGTTGATATGTCAGTCAGTCAGTCACTTTTCCTTTTATATATTTAGATTAAGTACATAGTATGTATGTAAGTTTTATCTACATTTACACGATAAAGAGGAAAGTTTAAGAAATAACGAAAAACTTAAAAACTACTTGAACGATTTCAATAGGTAATTCGTTTGTCGATAGAGTACGTACTTGATTGAGTATATTTTATCCCGAAATTCCCGGGGAACGAATTATAAAAATATTAACAGGGAGCGGAACAGCTAGTATCTAATAGATGCATAATTCAAATACATAAAAGTCTAGGTACTTTAAAGTCTATAATACAAAATTAAGCGCCTATGGTCGGATACTTAACTTGTTATCGGAAAGTCGCGGATTCGAAACCGGCTTCAGTAGGTACGTGTACGAATGAAACTCTTTTTACAGACCCTTATGTATGCAACATCAAAGTTGTCCATTTTGACGAGCTCAATAATTTTTCTAAGCTCGGGGTCCATTTACACGCAGTATAGTTAATGGCGGAATGAAAACTGTATTTTATCCCCATTAAAAAAGTATAACACTAACTACTCCAAAAAATAAATGTTCCTCCAAGTAAGCTATTGGCCCCGAAGAGTCTAACAGTCACCTCTCACAGCCAGTTCAACTCTTGCGCACCATACAATACACCCGGCGATGTATTCCGCAACAATTCCATTAAAAACTAATCTCGGGAAATGTTCGCACTCAGTCGACAACACAAAAACACAACGACGCAGACAACCCGGCTTACGACCGCATTGCATATTCATCCCCGACAATATAACATTGTAAACATTATTGCCAAAGGAAACACGCACTTAATGCCAACAACATATGGGGAGTGGCGCGATCTTTATGCGCGTACGCAAACGGCGTTGATGTCTCAATCAATGGTGCGCTGACGTCTTCAGCTAAATAAATTTGTTTTACATTGTACCGCAATTGTGCTGGGCCCGGTCGGCCGCCGCCGCCGACGCCCGGTGCGCCGAGAGAACGCTTTTTGTACTCCCTACAAGATGCTGCCATAAAACAGGCTGGAGTGAATTATACATGCAGAAAAAGGGGATTGTGAAGTACTACAGTCCATGGAGTTGATGACGTCGAACCTCGTCGGCCTGCTGGAATTCTGCAATGTAAAAAAAAGTTTTTTTACATGTGAAAAGTTCTGTTTAGACATAAATAATAAACTATGGGTTTTTTTGTGAATAGTTATCATCACCGTTAGCCACATCTCGCCCACTGGCGATGAGGGTTGGTGAGGAGGTGCTGGATGAGGGTCTGCCACAATGGATTTTTTTTTTTACTTACTATGAACAAGCGTTTGACCACCATCCTGCCTAATGTTAAGCAGCGATGTGGTCTACAATGGAGCACACTTGTTCAGTAGGTTTCCATGATAATTTGGGGGGAAATGCTAACTATGGCCGCGCTTGACAGGCGGGTTGGCAATCGCAATGGTTTAACTCACAGAGAGCGCTGCTGCCCGTCCTCTGAGAAAGAAAGAAGAGTTCCCTCTGTCGCCTCCCCCACGACGGGATAAGTTGGACTGCAGTGGTGACACGTATTCTTTGTGTATAGTGTTAGATAAGTAATTAGTTATTTTCAACTAGCATGTTTCAGGGGAAATTAAGAATGCAGTATGCAGAAGCCATCAACGATTTCAGCTTCTCGTACAAAATGACATTATGCATATTATATGCATTTTTACTTCCTAATAAGAATTTGGCTAAATTATTTCTTAGTGGAATCCTGAACACTATCTACCGACCAAACAAGTCTCTAGCTTTAGCAGTTTCGTTTAGCTAGATGATGTGTGAGTGTTAATGTATTTGTGTTTTGTATATATGTATTAGTTAGACACCCCGCGATATCATCCGCGTTTTCAGGTTTATACTTTATTACTAGTTATAAAATGATTTATACCTTTATTTTGATTCTTGGGAAGGAGGGCCTAAAAAGGGTGAAACCCTCGAGAACCAAAAATAAAAAAATGGCAAAATAAAATAATATGTTTTTTTACAACACAAAAATTACCTTCATCACATGTTAAGTAGCTAAAGCATTTGTGTTATGGAGTTCAGACAACGAAATCTACTTACTTAAATACATTTATCCAGATACATTCATCAAATACGTAGAAGCTCATCACCTAAATACCTATCAGCGGTGGGAATCGAACCCACGACTACGAGGCAGACATGCTGGGCTACTACTAACTACATTAACGGGCCCGTCAAAAATTAGTCTTAATGTGTGTCGACATTCATATGAGTTTCATCCTTAGGACGGTCCAGTAGTCGAGGTTCTTGGCCAAGTGCAGGTATCTACATCCTACATAGTTAAGTGATCTTTAATGCATTTAAAGATGTGTAGAGGGCGAAGTTGGGTAGTGTGGACCAGTCGCGAGCGGCTGCGCAATGATGTGATTACCATTAATAGCGATGGCGGACACCTCAAATTATAGGGTAAGCATGGTACAGATTGACACGTGAAATTAAACGATTCGATGTTTCACTGCAAAGTTTTCGAATGATGACGTATTTATTAAGGAGACTTATTTGCGTGGAATGCGTTTTCAATGTTGGCCAAGTCAGTTTTTTGACGTAACAACGTTTAATAACTGGCTGCATGCAAGAAAAAGATGGCGTCATTGTCCCGTTCCGCAAGCGAGAGCATGGCACGAACGATAGAGAGGCATTATCGCTTCTTATTTATTTATTTAAGACTTTATTGCACCAACAGTACAATGGGTGGACTTAATACTAAAGTATTCTCTACCAGTCAACCTCACAACATGGGAGAAACATAGGTGCGGTATTCATAAAGTTGTAAGTGAATACATTAATAACTTAAGTAGGTAGGTAAAACAGAATACACTCAATAACAAAAAATCTTCTTATATTATTATATACTGTAATGTTTGACGCTGGCACGTCAAATTACCGTTCGTAAACTGACTTTGCAGACAACCATTTTTTGTTGTTGTAAGTTGGACAACTCAATTAAATTGAAATAAAAATATGGAAAAATTATTCACATTGAATATGATTCTGATTTCAGTAATATAAAGTAATAAATTTAAATATAATATTGTCAGTGCCGACCCCTAATGCATTTCATCCAAACATTTTTTTCAATTTTTATCATAACAATTTGTTTATATCGATTATACTTCGGCAAAGAATTCATAAAAAATTACATCATCATCATCAGCCCATAATTGTCCACTGCTGGACATAGGCCTCTCCAATTGCACGCCACTGTGATCTGTGTCTGTCCGACTAAAACATTTGTCATGTTTTTATTAAAATATTTTGCAGACGCTTGTTTTTTTCGAACCGTAATTAAG
>SJJU01031227.1:0-16926 GCA_012932125.1 Conopomorpha cramerella | reverse complement strand
GTTTGGGCATATGAGAGAATGGATGAAAGTCGATTGACGAAAGAGATTTATATGGGTGATGTAATGGGCCGGGTGAGTAGAGGTCGCCCCAGAAGGACATACATGACCAGATTGGTGATGTCCTGGCCTAGGATGGCGTTGAACAAGTATTCAAACCGGAGGTCATGATATGAAAAAGATGTATGAATGTAGATGAAGCGAAAGGAGGGTATGTCAGGACGTGATTAAATGGAGTTCTGTAATCTCTGCCATAACCCTAGCGTGAAGTGATATGTATGTATAGTTTACTAACGAAACCCTTTAGAACCACTCCTGGCCATAATTAAGCGTGGCAGGTACGTCAAACTCAAAAGTAACGGATGTCAAATTATGACATTTCCCTGCCTGTTGTTCTTTTGTAATTCGGCACAAGAGCCATATTACAAAAATGAATTTAATTGAATTTCTTTTATAATTTGTTTTGTTTCGGTGGGAAATGAAATTGTGTTTATTTATGGTTAATTCTAACGTCTAATAACAAATAAATTCTAAGTTAGTTACCTACAATGAATGGCTTATCCGTGTAACGAAATTATGACCAAAAATAAATACTAAATATATTATCATGGAACAAGACAGCTGTGAGGCTATGGACGTGGATAAGAGTACGAATTCAGTAGATCATGGAAATTCAAACATTGCTGACATGCCTGATAAAAGTTTCGCGCCATTAATTTTTCCACAATCAGACATACATACGAGTAAACCAGTACATGATATCAAATGGAGAGTGAAAAGGTACCATATAAATTATGAAAGCGTTGGCCAAAGTAAATTGTATCATATCTTAACAAGTCTCTTGGTATTGCTGATAGCTTTTATTCTGTATGGAATTTATAATATTCAGTGCGGTGATAAAATTTATTCAGTACATGTTGCCGAGTCATTAAAGAACAAGATATATGGACAAGAAGTAGCATTGAAAATCATTGAAAAAGCGCTACTGTCGGAAGAAAAAATTAAACTGTTGATTTTCTACGGGTCTACGGGAGTTGGCAAAACATATGCATCATCATTAGTATTAAAAGAGATTTGGAACTTTACTAACACATATCATTACACACTGCAGAGCTTTAAGGACACATTTGATAATAGCCTATTTTTGGGCCAATACTTATGTAATTCAATGGTAATTGTGATAGATGACATAAATGAAACAAACTTTGATGTACAGAAACAAGTCAATGAAATTGTAATGAAGAGTGAACACTTAGGTAAGGCTGTAACCATTTTTTTAATATATAGCTGTAACCCTGTAGATAGTACTTTAAAAAATGAATGTGATGACACATCCTTAAACACAATACAAAATAATTTAAAATATATCAAAGCATATAAAGAATTTGTAAAGTTCCAATCCTTAAATGAAGAGAACTTACGTAAATGCATATTAGAATTTCATGATAATAAAGAAATAAGTGAATCTGAATATAGAAACTTGGCAAGAAATTTCAATGTAAAATTAGATGGGTGTAAAGGGGTCGGTTCTAAAATGAATTTTTTGATACAAAAGAACTGAAATACTGTTAATCCATCAACATGCAAGAACATAATGAGAAGTTGTCTAAAAAATGTATTTGACAAAGAAAGAAGCCACTGTGTTAATCTGTGATTGTTTGTTTTAGGAGCCAGTTTTTTGTAGGTTATTTTTAAAAAGAAAACTACTTATAGAATTTGTATTGTTATTGAGTTCTACTCCTCAGAGTGCTTGCTGCTTGATGTGTTGATTGTGTTTCATATTTTATGTAAGAATAGTACTTAGTAATTTCTTCATAAGTATGTAGTTTGACTTGTAGTTAGTAATTGTAGTTCTGTATAGTAGAAAACATTTATTAAGTCATATATAACATCCAGTAATAAAAAGTACATGTGGGTGGGAACATTCATTACTGCGCGAAGATTAACAAAGGCTAAATCGCGCTATAATACCCGTTTTAAACTTTTAATATCATGTCAGTGCACAATTTCTTAAAAAATGATTTAACATTCATTACCAACGACATATGTTAATATACACCAGATGTCATATATTTGGCATAGAAATAACCAGTTTATCAGATCACCAATAGTGATTTAATAGCAGTCTGATATCTTTATTGATATGAGCAATAGTGTAGAAAAGTATGTATAAATAAGTATGAGGACAAAAAATGTTAACTCAATTCCAAAATTATTAATTATGAAAACTGAAGCATTTTATTTAGACTGTTATTTTACTATTCCTTACTTATGGAAAAAGACAATCTGTATTTCCTCTAATGTGGGGTATTATGTGTGTAAGTGTGGCATAAGTCAATCTGGCCATAAGAATTGTTTGGGTAATAACTAACCCATCATTATCAGGTTTTCCTTTACTTAGTATATCAATTTTTATACTGTTGTTATTTATATGTATTTATTTACATGTTGTTCCCTAAATTCTGATATTAATGTAAATTAAAACTTACTGAAAACTTGCACATGATCAGAATTTTGTTAAAAATATAGTGCAGTGTCAGCAATGAAAGCTCTTGTAATGTATAATTGTTGATTGTGCATTTATGCCTTTGTAGATTTACTGATTTCATTTCATTTTCATCATTATTTACAATCAGAAAACAAAAGTTTTTTTTTCTGTAGGCGTTATTGTTGAACATATAAAATGTACTAAGTGTAATATTCATATATTTTTTTATAAGGAGCTAGATTGTTTTTGAAACTTCAATTTGTTAACTATATGCCTATGAGGTTTAAGTTTAAGTAACACCAATACCTAACGGCATAGGACTGGCTAGGATAAAATATAAGAAAAATAAATAAATGAATTGAAAACAAATTCAAATTTTACTGTTATTGGACTATCTTCTAAGTCTTTACGATAGTTACCTACGTAGGTAATATCAGTATTTTTTTTGTGTAATAAGTAGAAGGAATCTTCTTTGTGATCCTGCCTTAGAGAGTAAAAATACCGCATTCTAGGAGGTATTTTGCGCTGTAAACTAAATCATACTTGTATACTAATTGTCCATCCAATGGTCAATTGTCCACATTAAGCAACAATGAATTGGGAAGGTACATAGCGACTTGTACTATTTTGACAGGAGAAGCTAAGGGAGAAAAGGTGCTTATAGCACGTATTTCTATTATACATATCAATTTACCTTTTAAATTTAAACGTCTACAGTTTCCATTGAAAGTCCCTTCTTCAATGACAATTAATAAATATCAGGGTCAAACATTCAAGGCAGCTGGATTACACTTGGGTATGCCATGTTTTTCTATGGTCATGTGTTTCAAATCTACAACCACACAATCTGCACGTTTTCACAGAACAGAATAAATACCTGAATTCCTATAGTGTATAATAGGTACGTGCTCCGTAGGTATTAGGCAATTATACCTACCGGACCGGATTTTTTTACTACTGATTTTCCCCTTGATCTATCTCACTTGCCAACAAAGCAATAATTGTATCCTCATCCCTTCTCATCACAATGCCCTTTACAAATTTCGGGATACCCAATACCCGTTCGAGTTTCAGACCAATTAAAAGTACTTATTCATAAAAAATCCTATCGTCGCGGAGGGAAGTTCGCCGGGTCAGCTAGTACTTATGTATATTATATTTAACGAAAGTTTGGATGGATAGTTGAGTATCTGTTACTCTTTCTCGCAGTAACTACTGAACAACTTACAATAATGTTGGTAATTTACATCGGAAACACAAATGGGCTATAATTGTGTTATCCCGAATTCCCCACCGGGTCTGGATAAGTTGCGTTCCCCATTGATGCCGGGATGTAGTTAGGTAGGTAATCTTCACAAGATCATCCTGGACTATTACCTATTAGGTAGGTTTTAATTATTTGTAAAAACCTATGTAGATGCCACTGAAATGGATTTTTTTGTGAAGGAACAAAAAGCCCAATAGGACATTCAGATCAAAAGAACTTTATTTAGAATTTTACATGACAATCGGCAATGCAGAGTTTGAGAAATTATGTTGATACAAAGTTATGTATTTGACATTTTTTTAATAATATACACCTACACTTGCACAATAGGAAATTATGCTACACAAACTTATCTTCAAACGCCCAGTTAGTACTAAACAAATTAGAGTGCATATTAAACTCAAGTTCAGGGCAATCTCCCCCGCAAGCCACTAGCTACAATGGTGATTATAGCAAAAGGTTCATTAAAAGAAGACCAATATGTCAGGCTTCAACTAATCTTCGTACAATCGACATTTATTAAGGTCAGGTTATTTCAAAGTAAACTGATCAGGCGCTATTTCAAATGCAACGGATGATTCTTAACACAAAAGTAACGGATATCATGTAGACATATGAAATAAATAGAAGCTCCAAGGCTCTGCAAAGCATTCAGGATTTCATACTATGGTACCAACAATAACTATATTACTCTTGAATAACACCAAATATCTTTATAAGTATATTATCTAAATATTACCTACTGTCGTCATATTAAGAAGAAGGGTAATTTTAGATATGGTATTTTTAAGGAAACTCGTTTCCAGAGAGGTTTATTTAATCTGACCTACATCATGTTATAAAAGGCGGCGGGTATAGAAATTGCCATTGTACCCGTCCTCTCCGTTAAAAAATCTAAAATTACGCCCATTCTCAGTCTGACGACAGTGTCGGTAGATAGTTATAGATGAAAATCTTTAAGTAATAATCTAAATATTGCACTGCACCAACTGGTAACAAATAAAAAATCACCATATACATTGTAGGTAGGTAACATTTTTTTTTATGACAATAGGAAATAATTAAGTACACACTAATTTTGATAAAAGTAGTTTTTAGGCTCACAATGTGTTTTAGTTATCACTAATATGGTTTTGGTTTCGACACCTAATACATTTTTTGACACATTGTAATCCTACTGGGTAATATAGATACATAATTATTATTGATTTAAAGATAAAATTCGTATTAATAAAGTACAGTCGAAAATTTGCTAAGAGGATCATTAAATTGAAAAGCTTCACCTAAATTATGCCAGTGATTTTAAAAATTGGGTACGACAAATCTGTGCACGTTATAATATAAATTTTATTACGAAAAAAATACTGCAAATGATATTGATTTAATATTGTAGGTAAGGTTACTGTCATAGGTACAAGTTTCTTCCATAGTTACAGAATTAACAGATGGTTG
Source organism: Conopomorpha cramerella (assembly GCA_012932125.1). Lineage (NCBI taxonomy): Eukaryota > Metazoa > Arthropoda > Insecta > Lepidoptera > Gracillariidae > Conopomorpha > Conopomorpha cramerella. Next base: position 11,722 of record SJJU01031227.1, on the reverse strand, counting down.
ATGTTGAAGTAGATACACAGTTACATAGACATGGCATCCCTTTGGAAAACACACCAGGGAAGACATCTTATTTTACTGAATGGTAATTTCATGGAAGAGACCTATTTAGACAATTTGTAGAGATTATACATTTATAAAAGTTGTGCTTCACAATTTTAAAGAATTTCGCAAAAAGTTTTAAATCCATGCAATAAACCAAGCTACATTATGTGACAATATATTAGGTAGAAAATAAATATTTTTATGAGGATTCCTAAATGGAAATATTCTAAGAAGTATTTAACAAAGAAGTTAATTACGGTTAGGCCAAGAGGCGTTATTTGTACCAACAAAGAAAAACTTATAGATGTACGAACATTTACCGCATATCAATAGGTACCTACGTGCTGACTGTAACGAGCTTAATAAATATCTTTATTTACCAAGTTTCCCAAACTTTCTCTTTCACAGACCTGAATCTTACGTCGTATTTAAGAAGTAATTATTTAACGTACAGGAGTACGTAATTATAACGCCTAATAAATAAAAGAGTTATACCGATGATAAAGTTTATCATATTATGTTCTCTTCACGCGTTCTTACTTTTTCAAACGTCAAGCAGAACAACAATAGAATTTAACTTTAATCAGTTAACAATTTTATACAGAAGAGGTTAAGTGTATGACAGTTTAATTTGAAATTTGACAACCGAAAAGTCTCGACGTTAAAGAAGTGAATACGTTTCTATATTACGTCTATATTAAAAAAAATAAATGGTAGATAAGTATTGGGTGGTAAGTTTTTACTTTTACGATATTATTCCAATGATGTTAAAGTTCTTTTCGCACATTTTTTAAGTTCAGTAAAAGCGAGCTTATATCCAAATTCCAATTTAAATCTAACTAGGTACCTAATGATAACAATACGTGGTAAACATAATGAGAATAAAGTCCGGGGCCGACATTTATAGTAGTTAACTCATGTAGGTATATAAATAAATCGATTGACATTAATAACAGTAATAATATAAACTATACAAAAAGTAAAACAATAGATTTTACCACACAAAACAAACATGACTATGATTTAAGTAAATGTGCAATAACTATTTCTGTAGGTAGGTATGTACACAATATTCTATTGTAGGTTAGGTTAAGGCTGCAAATAATCCTTTTTTTATTATATACTAAATACGCGTAACAATAAGGACTAGAATACATCTTTAGTATAACAGTTATTGGCACTAAATTCTAATGGCACAAATATTTAATTACGCTGATTATTATAAGCACTAATATGTTGATTTGATACGCATAATGATAATTTATTTTACCTTCAAATTCCTTCATGTTCTGTAAAGACGATGCTGCTAACTATAGGTACCCTAATAATTTTAGTAGGTTGTTACAAAATTGTAAAAACATGATTAAACATTATACCTAATTATACTAATATAAATACTGAGTTCATTGCAGACTTACATTTTAGGATTGAATATATTAAAGCACATTATAATATTTCGGTGTAACTGTGCAAGTTTTAATTCATATCTAATAGTCTCACTGTTATTATTCAAGCTCGATAAGGTTCGCATTACAATTTCATACTTAGTTATTATTCTTGCACAGTTGACACTATAGTTAACTATATTATTACACGCCGGTAAATAAGGGACATCAAAGGAAATGACAAAGCATGAAAATATCAAAAATGTCAAGCACAAAACACCAATAAGTAGGTAGTTATCAAATCTAAGGTCTAATTGACAAAATTGATATAATTCACTTAAAATACTTAAACAATATTTGTGGTAAGTAAGTACTTTCACAACAAATGCTACAATAATATTGAAAATGTTGTACAAATTATGGAACATTACTCTCTATACATATAAAAAGTTCATAGAAGGTAAAAAGATAAGTACACAATCAACAAGAACGAAATTTTTATAGTGCCAATAACTGCTGTTTGTTATATTTACTATATATCTTATTTTCTAGTTATTTGATAACAAATAGAACACCATGTTTAAGCACGACAAAACATTAATAGTTAAAAATGTAGAGAGACTTATACTGAGAAATGTGCTAATTCTAAACTTTGATTTTAATATTAGATTGTTATCAGAATCAGATCTGGGAATACTGAAAATCTTCAAAATGGCACCGGGTGCCGAAAAATTTCGTTGACAATATTCGATAGTGGTTGTTGAGATCAACTAGTGTTTTCTATTTGTTATGTTGTTTGATGTTCAATTCAACGAATTTTTGTATTTATTATAAAGTAGGTATCACACATTAGAATAGTCCACGACTGTGGTGTGATGTCAATACTTTTAAAGATCACTGAGCGGGAAAAAGTAAATGCCTAAATTGGTGTAAGAAGTCAAGGTAACATTTATCTATTAAGTAGACATTTTAACTAATTATCTTGAGATTACAAGGACTTAAAGGTAGTAAAATTTGTGTAATATTAATAACAGTAGGTACAATAATGGATATTGATAAAAAATCAGTTTATATGGCGCCCCGTGATAGTTCTACCTTGTTATCGGGTTTACGAAGTACTCGTACATTGAGTTGAAGTTACGACTTTGGCGACATCTTCACCGTTACATAAGTTATGTTTGATGGAGCCCTTTCCTTCGATTGCTGAGGATTGGCTCGAGATGTTCGAGACTAGTTAGGAGCGATGGAAGTGCACCGCCGTCCATTTATTGTGACGCTTGTGCCATATGCGTGTCTCCTGCGATTGTTGAGTGCCTCGTCGACCTTCAGCGTCAACACTCTGAGTAACGCAGACGTAAGCGATCACGGCCACGTCTTCTCCAAGAAGATGAACTCTCGGATTCAGTATTGTAGTATTAGTCTTCACTTGTTGAGGTGTGTTGTCAATGAAGAATTTGTGAAATTCTACACCCTCTACTAAGTTTTTCAGAGCGTCCGGGTCAAATGCAGTCACATTCGGATCACACAGTTTTGAATACGTGTCATAATCGCCGTTGTTGATAGCGTCGATGAGTATTTCAGTGACTTTAATTACTTCAGCACGTCGTAACGAGGCATTGCTGTCGCCGCGCGCTTTACCAAACGAATCGGCCTTTGACAAGCCATCTTCTTCATGCTCTTTAGCTATAACGGTACAAGATCTATCCACTCCCTTCTTATCCTTATCCAAATCGTCATCTTCCAACGTAGTACTACTGTCAGTGGATTCCTTTACTTGATCCATCACTCTTTTTGTTAACCATTGACTTTCCTGAGAAATTACGTGTAGCTAACATAGTAGTTAAAATAGCACCTTTGAGCTTGCGACGGGCATTGAACTTCTTCAAGCAGTCTACAGTCTCCTGCCTGTGCATAACAGAAGCAACACGCTCCCGGTGGCAGATCCATGGGTGCTTCAACGCTTCTGAAGCAGTGATCCTCTTATTAGGATTTACCGTCAACATTTGGTTGATAAGACTTTTTGCCTCGGGCGTTACCGTATCCCATTCAGGAGAGGGGTAGTCATAAGCACCAGCTTTTATTTGACCATATAATCGGTGTTGATCTTCATCCCAAAATGGTGGGTAGCCCACCAATAATATGTATAATATAACACCACAAGCCCAGATATCGACAGGCTTCCCATATGGTTCCTTCTTAAGTACTTCAGGAGAAAGATATCCTGGAGTACCAGCAAAACCAAACCATGCCTGCTGATCACCTTGCACTTCAATTGCTAGTCCAAAATCGGCTAATTTCACCGCAGCTCCTTTGGCCTTGCTAGCCAAAAGGAGATTCTCAGGTTTCAAATCCCTGTGAACAACTCCGTTGTGGTGACAATGGTGTACGGACTCTAAAATTTGCTGTATGCAATGTGAAGCATCTGCTTCAGAATAAAATTCTCGGGCAACAATATCCTCGAATAATTCACCTCCCGTTACTAAATCAAACACGAGGTAGTGAAAATGTTCTTCTTGAATAGAGTCGTGAAGCCTAACAATATTAGGATGTTGCAACTTACGGCAAATTCGAGCTTCTCTTTCTAGTTTCTGGAAGTCTCTTGCTGAGAGCTTTTTTGTGTTGATTATCTTGGCAGCAAATTCATATCCAGTTGATTTTTGCACAGCACGTCTCACTATAGAAAACGCTCCTTTACCAAGTTCTTCCTTCAGGTCATAGTTATCAGAAAATCGAGTACTTACGCCATCTCTGTTTGGGTTAGCCATTATGATGCTATAAAATATTCACTAATATGTACCACTTGTGACGAAGTTATCCAGATCGACTTTTCAATGGTGCCCCGTTCTGAAATAGAAGAGAAAAACAATGTTAAATAACATTGAACACAGTAAAACGGCCATGGGGTTGTCTCTAATTAAACACAAGTTTTGCTTGTCAAACTATAGATACGTTGTTGGTTGGTAACTTTCAATAGAAGAACACCCGAAAGTCATTATTATTCTAGACACAACACAATTCACTAAAAAAAATTGCTAGCAAAAACACTGATTAGATAGAATGTTGGCACTATTTTCGTCTCGCACTCAATCGGAGTGCCGCTAGCTCAATATAATACGCGTATCTATCTAACTACCTAGACAATTGTAATCGGGATCACAAACATAGATTTCTAATATTAACACCACGACACCGGGATGACATTTCGTAAGAACAAAATAATCGATATGAACACCATTGTCTGAACAGTCCCTGCATCACCTTAAAGTTGTACAATAATTCATGCGTATCACTCATATAAAATAACTCGTTCTATAACTGGTTAAAAAATATGTAATACGCATAAAGCAATACAAGATCATTTAGTTCGGTACGACTGTGCCTGTGGTATTCTTAGCATTAGCTAGTCCAGAATATTTAAGATATTATTTCAATAGTAGCCAAACACCGGTCGTGAGTGTTACAATAATTTCGAGTATTTCGTAGAAAAATATTCAATAATACCTATTATGTTCCCATTTTCCACTAAATTCCACGCGAAAAAAGATAGAAAATCGAAGGGCCGGGCCCTTCACTTCACTATTCCACTGCTCCGCACACGAGCTTCGGGGTCAAATCTGAGATCCAGTGTTGCCAGAATCCTTTTCTATACGATACTGAATATTGTTTATATCTTTAGACAGTACTGTTATAAAAGATACTTTCTGTAAGATTTACTATATTTGAGATAAAATACACATTATTTTTCATCGTAGATAGAGTTTCATCGACATTTGTTTTACTGAAGTACGATTTTTAGTTGTGATAATACTGTTGGAACATAAAATCGATACATTAGCGCAGACAGCTCGCGCTACTATCCGCGTACACTGCCATCTCTCGTGAACATAGGGAACTAAGCGGTGTTCGTTCAAAAACTCCGCGTTAAAAATAACATCTATTACAAAAACAATACGTAACACAGTAATATGTAGATATAGTACAGTTAACACGTCGTTGCTATTCGTCTTGTTTTTGAAACGAAAGTCATCGTGAAAAACAAATGACTGCAACGGAAATTAGTATAACTAATTTCAAATTGTCTTTTACGAAATGTGGTAGATGATACTTGCACAATATACAATGCTTAACAGATTTTTTTTAAGTATGCATCTTTAATTGATAAGAAACGGGGCATATCTAGTTATTTTTTTTATTTAATTCGTAACATAACCATTTGTGTGTCTGTGTTTGTGTTAAAAAACTTAATTGAAAATAGTTTTTAACCTTGTTACCTATAAATGGGAATAATGTTTTGTGCACATTTTGCCTTGTTGTAGATCTCCAGCGGACGGTTGATAGGATCGAATGTGCAGAATCGTGCTTATATTCAACCATGACATGTACACGTATTATTCATGCATACCTACTTCTTGCGTTCTCACTTTCCAATATCAATTTGTTTGCATTGGTCCCGTTAGTCTTGCTATCTACTAACGCATTGACTGTGTTAATTTCCTATTTTACCGACGATATTTTTTCTTTTTTAAGGGTGAAAGTTCATTGATAATTATGCATGCATTTCTGCCCCCTGTTATGTCAGACCTACTGTCTTACAACTTACAAGGGTAGGTACATGTTCCTGTCTTTGAACAAAGTACTGATAATATCTCGGGAAGTTATCCTAGATGATAGGATATGGTGATAAATTATGTATGAAAGGCATCAAGCTCGGCTTGTCTACTGTGTGGTTAATTTCCCTAATGGAGATACAGTTCTTGTAATAATCAAGGATTGAAACACCTACCTCATAAAACTGACGTATCAAAAACATTCTGGAGATGAGTAAGACCGTTATCTGTAAAAGCTTTTTACAGGGACAAATGATACGACATTCTTTACAGGATATCTAGTATTTATACTTATACTAGCAGTGCCTCGGTTTACCCGCGCCTTAAGAATATAATTTGGGAGTGGGTCAACCATATAATTTATCGTGTTAGACCGAGATCCGATTACGGAGACACGATTTTATAAAAATCGGTTATGCCGTTTAGGAGGAGTTTGACCAAAAAAAATAACGCCGCGACACAATAATTTTATATTGATAGTTATATGTACCTACTTACATTATAATACACAGTTAGTTTTGTATAGGTAATATAAGCATGTTAGTTATCATATAAGCATCAGGTGCAGTATTATTATGTTATGATTATTATACAATTTCAAAAGATTGGCAATCTAGGTACATCACATCAGACGTACAGTCACGTGCATAGCCATGTATAAACTTAGTAACATATCAAAGCCACTTTCTCTTAAAATAACGACTGCTACTTACTTTGATGTTAGACCTATTTTATCGTACTTAGTATGGAATCTAGAATACCATATACGCAAAATTATAAAATTCCCATCAATGCTTTATAAGAAAATGGTTTTGAAATATTTCTATTTGCATACATGTGCTGTACATACTTATAATTGCCAAATTTGTCCCAACATAAGTGTTGTTGCTGTACAGATTTTTAGGATACAATCGAACCCGTTTCGTCCGCTAACCTGATGGGTCCCTAATCATGAACATCACATTTGAAACTGGTTCACGTCTTGTGCAACTGGAGGGGAGCAAACAAGGGCGTCGCACGGGCCCTTCCGAATTCGACGGTGCACAATGCACCCTTCGAATCATCCCCACGCGTGCACTCCGTACCTATTATTCGGGGCTTCGCGGACTCTGACCCCATATTGTTCAGATCATTCTTATTTCCCTGCAAGGTACACACGCGGCGATCATCTCGTGTGTCCTTCTTAAAATATTATTTGAAATATTGCAAATTATTATTTCACAACATTGTCTCAGTGGTCTGTGGTTGTGCAAACACTCGAAGGTATATCGGATAGGTCTAGTTGCCAATGCAACGTTTCTTGTCACCCAATATATCCAGCGAAGGGAAGTATTAAGGTTTCGATCGTTACGGTCGTCTCAGGTTCCTTTTCTCATGAGTGGACGTGCGTGTAAATTAATAACTCTAGAATAATCCGTGATGTTGGTCGCGTTGTGCTCACGTCTCGGATGCTGGGCTGCACCGGAGCTGTTGGTGATGTGAGGGGTCGTATCGATCGAAGAGTTACCACCCTCGATTTGAGCGCGTTTGTGTACTCGTCGCCCGTGATTTTGGCGGGACGCCTGAGGCTGCCAACGGTGAGTTGTCAAAAAATCATAAATCTTTTGACGTTGTTTTAAATGAAGTAGTAGTAGGTACCTATCATTTGTCTAAACCAGAACCAGCATCAAAATTATCTTCTTGAGTGCCTCTTTTGTTCCAACAGGCTTATTTAAAATTAAAAATAGACGAATGACTTAAAGTACTTACAACTCCGTACCTTCTTTTAAACAGGATTCTCGTTTATTTTCCAAGTTAGGTCCTAACTACCGTACATGTAGGTAACCGATTGGTGTGCGTCCAAATACAATTATTAAAATTCATATATGCATGCGACATTTAAAACTAACGATAAAAAACAATATACTTTTAGGTAGTGCCATGGTGTCAGATAACTATTATGTTAATAAATATTTCATTGTCTACAACCAGTCAACTCTTCCGAGTCAGACTTAATTAATGCTTTGTATAATTTTGACCTCAAGTCAACAGTCAACATTTACGGTGGGGCAATGTTTGTTTCAGACAATCAAGATTCTTACACAAACAAAATACTTAACACTTAGGTATTATGCCCCAATACAGGTATAAGTACGAATCAATGCGCAATAGGCAGTTATTAATACAAATTTACAATCAGGAACGAATTGTTAGTTCAATAGGTCATTTTTTTTCAGGAATTAGCCATTTAAGATTTGTTCTATTTCTTCACAAAAAATTGCACAATAACGAAATAATACCGACTGAATGCATCCAGTGCCAAAATAGTAGGTACCTAAGTGTAATTGTGGATGTTTTTTTTTTGCTTCGTGCTGCTCGCTGTTTATTTGGTTTATGCAAAGTATGTTTGCCAAAAGTGTGCATGTACCGTAATGAATAATAACGCACAATAACTGGGAGCTCGCTGCATTTCGCCTCGCCTGGTAAAAATATTATTTGAAAAATCATCCCTAACTTATATTATTAGAGGAAGTTTTATTCGCACTTTTGTTGCTATTTCTCGACACGTTTGAATCCTCAATTTAATCTTTTACATTATTAATAGGCTTGAAAAATCCTTTCTTAGTGCTCATGCCATGTTATAAAAGCACAGATATAATATAAGGAAGTTTTACGCAAAAGCTCTCTATCTAATCCTGTAAGTTCTGTTTTCGAAACCTGACTAACATTGATATGTCAGTCAGCAGCAGTTTATACTGAGATGTAGAAATTAAATTTTGATTCAAGCAATTAAAATTGTTTGCGTTGTAAGGGATATTATTTAAAGGGTCAAAATGTAAGGTGAGGAAGAAATCAATACTGCTAGCCGTGGGGGACCGGGAACACAGGAGTAGGGAGCATAGCCCAAGCTTCCCTGATATCTCGTGGCGTCGTAACGCCGTATTTTAAAACTATGATGTGTACCAAATATACGAATTTAACTAAGCCTTGACTAACTAATTCACTTATGAACATTACTACTACTGAATTTATAACTGGGTGTCTTCCGAAGGACGTTTAACATTTTGCACCTTCAATGGTAGTTACAAAGACGAAAAGAAATGAACTTTTTTAACAGTAAATTTTCAATAAACAGTTTGTCTTTTCTAATTATGAGCAATCGATGGGTTCATTTAAAAAATAATTAGTAATCTCCACAACAATCTTTCGGACAGAAAAATAATATGCTTCCAGGTTTTTGGTTGGTAATTCAATTAATAATTTGTAGTTCTACGTCTTATTTGGCGTTTTTTTTTTGGTGAAAATACTATGTCGTAAGACGGCCTGTTAAAGGTACCCCTGTTAGAATTAACCGCGGTCTCACATTCAACTACTACAGATATAGATAACTCATTCGCATTCAGTCATGCATAAATCACTTTTGAATTGTGGGTTGTAGGGATGAATATTATTTATTTACCAGTCATATATCAATAACATACAACTCCTTACCTAGAGTTTGATTGTTTTAGAGTCCTGATTGAATGAGTTGTTGCTAAATGATGTCGTACTCGGAGCAAAGTTGTTGATTTCTACAGTTATTTGGACCTAATAATTGGCCACATTGACATTGAGCGAAAGAAATAAGAACTATTTTTCGTTAAAAAATACCTAGCTTAAAGTGCCAAGATCTATAATATAGCATTTACCTCACATCTTCGCACGTTGTGTTTTATTTAGAATTTTAAAACATGAATCTTGGTATTAAAAAACTTTACCAACAAAAGGTTATACCATATTTCGTTTTGATCATGAAATATTTCTTCAACGTAGTCAGCAGTTTTGCCATCATCCAGATATATTTAAGCGCGATTTATTTTTTTAAAGATAAAGGTTATAAATAAACTGATAACATCCTTCCCGGGAACCAAACCCGGAAGGATTGCCATAACAATGTAATGCAAAACACATATTTATATATTTATTTGGGGTAGGTAAGTGCCTTCTCCAGGTGGAGGCTTATTATGTCTGCCTACCCTTCTGAGAGACAAGCTTAAAGCGATGCACATTTAACTTGATTTGAGGTAATAATCAACTTTCAGAGCCGAATGCATTCCCAACGTCTACTTTTAATAAACAACGGTCAGTTGTCTCTGCCTACCACAAAAGCTGCTTATCTTAGTATCAAATTATGTACTGTGAATAAAAGGTTTTAGACGTAGAGATAATAGATGTAGGTAACAGTTAAAGAGGGATTTTTCACGTTACATTAACTCTTTAACAAATGGATCCATCATCCTTCAGTTATGTAGGAAGATACCCATTTACAGCTGCCAAAACAAGTAATGGATATGTATACATAAAACATTTTTACTTAGGTTTCATCATAATACATTATAGCTATGATTCAAGAGTAAGTAGGCACGATAGGCGTGACATATTACAATCCTCACTCCACGAAAGAGAAAATAAACTTCTTAGATAAGGTATACCTAAGGCACTTTTTGCACAAACTTTTGTCTTTATTGTGACGTCGTTATGTAATGTGGTAATTACATTATAAGTACTAGTGTCTTGTAATATTTGTCTAAGCCAGGATGATTATACTGCGCTAATTGAAGGGGAAAAGAGGAGGGTGTCCGTGGTCTGCATACAAATAGCTTAAGCGCTCACTGCTAAGTAGATAGGTGGTAGGTATCTATTAATATTAATTGTCACGAGTAGACCCATGTCCACACAATGGGAAATGTTCAAGCAGCATAAATCTAAGTCTGTTTTCGTTCCGTATTGTGCCATTTTGTCAGGTTTTAAAACGTTAAGCCAGGGTAATAATAGACCCATTTAAGCCTTGAAAAAATATGGTGACTTTTCATTTGAAACATTGATAGGGTACATTTTTTATGAGGATAGTATTGGTAATTTCGAGATGTTTGACTATAATCATCGATATTCACGATTTATTGTGTAGTTACTTAATTAGAAATCACATATGAACAATTCTAATCAGTTACATTCTACCCTCTAACGGATTTTGTTTTCTATTGTTTGCATTATGCCATAAAATTTCACACAGGCGGTATGAAATGTACAATATGTGTTTGCAAATATTCATAACATGTACATATATTTTTAAGTGAACGTTCATTAATCCTTTGTTTGGTGAGTTTTGCATAAAAGTGTCTTCAAAATCTTGGTAAGTACCTACTACCTACTAACATTAAGTCAACATTGTACTTGTTTCAGCGGTCTTTATGAATTTTTTTGTAATCAGTTAATGTCGGGTTTGATGCAAAATGGGGCAAAAACCCTCACTGTCACTATATGCGTGAAATTAACAGTGATAGCATGTAATATAGAATTTGACTCTATAAGTACCTACTAACTTATTTAAAAATAATGTTTGTGCAAACCTCTAAACCCTCGAAGGTATCCAATCATCAGTATCTAATAGCAAGAATAACAAAATGTAAGCGAATTCTCTTTATGATTATTTAATTAAAGCACTTTCATTGGCATGCATTTTACGATCCTTGCTAATATCACTGCTGGACTGGTTTTACTTAAACTTTAGTGGCAATTATCTCTAAAATTCCAAGTATTCTCGTCTTCTCTTTTCGTTATTCTTGAAAGAAATACAGCTACGCCAGACATTTATATTGCAATTTAACTACTAATTGATAATGTAGTGCAGTGACCGTATTTTCACCGGAGTATTTACGCCGCCACCAT
>SJJU01031220.1:0-10115 GCA_012932125.1 Conopomorpha cramerella | reverse complement strand
CTAAACTACTAAGGACTACTAAACACATTTAAACACATACTTTACGCCTTTTAATCCCAAAGTGGGTTAGACAGGCGCTTTGGGATTAAAAGGCGTGTGGAGGCAAGTGCCTACTTGCTAAAGCAAATGCCCACGGTTCACCAAGCGTATTTGACAGGGGGTGAGCCCGTCGCCGTTATAGAGTTCATACACCTTGTGGTGTGTGGGTTTCATCACGATGTTGCCCTTCACCGAAGGAAGCGTCGCGTTGCGTACATAGGCTCTGAAAAAGAGTTGTTACACGTCCAGTAGCCGGACTCGAACCCACGACCTCCCGGTTACAAGTCAAGTATCCGACCAACAGGACCACTGACGCTCACGAATTCTTTATTACTTTAGTATGTCATCATTACGGAACGAGTAGATAATTATCGTAAATACGCAATCGAAACCGCGATACCACCAAGTGAATAAATATATGAGCCGGTACATGATTGATGGCGGCGGCGACATTCCGCCAGAATGTAAAAGATGAAAATAAACAGGACAAGAGTTGGGTGCAACCGGATATTAAAGGACCAAGCACTTCCGGCAGCCCGGGTCGGACTACGAATGACCTGTTTTCACTTGACAAACCGACTTACATATGTACACATTATACATTAATCTGAACCCGCGATATAAGAACGATTCATAGAAAAGTGGCTCAAGCGGTTCAATGTTTTCGTTCACAAGAACTATATTTTTGTAATAACATTATGGTGGTAGGAAACGAGATTTCTGAATGGAACGTCACTCTGTAATGGAAGAAGAAGGAAGTGTCTTGAACGTAAAATATTTTTTTACAACCGCTATTCCATAGCTATATATTTATTGTGTTTTTCCACTCACGCTTCCGTGAGAATTATATGCTGAATGTGCATGAATCGAAGTTTGGTGTAAAGCTCTACTTATTCTATTTATTATTTCTAGTATTGGAGTTACTGTCGTTGTATTACTTCTAAAACTATGATTTAAATAGGTAATAAAAGTGGAGATGTTGCTTAAAATTACGGGCATTATGAGCTTTGGTATTGGGGTGAAGGTGTAAAAGTACAAAAAGTAGTAAAAGTAGTTGTTAATTTTTTCATATACTAGCTGACTCGGCAAAAGTTGTTTTGCCAAAATGCATTATTACAGTGTTTCCCTGCTATTAGATGAACGTATTATACATATAAATCTTCCTCAAAAATCACATAAAGAAAACCGCAATAAAATCCGTTGCGAATTTATAAAGATCTAAGCATACATAGGGACAGACAGCGGAAGGCGGCTTTTTTTTTATTTGGCATTTGCTTTGGTCATTTTCGCAAATGGCATAGAAACAATTAACTTAAATCTTTAGTAAAATAAGTTCAGTGCTACCTTAATAAGATACAAAAGCGAACAATCCCTTTATTCAATAAACGTTAATGATTTTGACCTATACTGTATTGATCTAAAAGTGCCGAGGCTCGAAAATGTCATCTAAACACAAAGGCGGATGCACCTATTATATGTCCGCAAATAGGAAATTTATTAGGGTTTCAGATGCCCATCGTCCGTCCCCGGTCCTTCATAATAATATCGGTTCTATAACGGGAGAGGTTCAATCAATATGAAGCCTTGCGTCGTAAGGCGAGTAATTTCGGCCACCTGGCCCCAGTCCAGGGAGAATGCCGTGCACGAATATCTGTCTACGGTTCGATGATCGTCATCGCTATGGCTTTGCTATCGTTTGAAATACTGCAAATAGTGCAATATATATTTTATACGGTCGACTAAACATTTGTTCTGTAAGCGTTAACGACACTTCCTTGTATAGGGAAGCATAATGATCCTCATATCAGGCCACTGACGTTCACAGCTGGTCGCCACCGCCGCCTTCGTGCCTTCCTCTGCCAACACAGGTCTACCGTCGTCATTTATAACGCCTATATATCTGTTAAATGTATATAGTTTTTTAAGTTTAACAATAGGTACTAACAATCTATAGATGTATTTTTTTTGGTCCGAAATAAAGATTATATTATTATTATATGATGAACTAGGGATGTACGTGTATATGAACAAACTACATTTCAACATACAAACGCTTGTTCATTGTGTTAAAAAATAAACATACATTAGCTCACGTCCGTCATAAAATTACTAATGGGGTGGAGAAAATCTTTAAAAACTTTTTGCTTGACATTTGGGGCTTATATGCTGGACAAGGGTATTAGTGATGAAATCCCCTTTCGTTCTACGGATATCCTTCGGTCACCTTTTATGCCGTGTAATGGAAGAAATACTATGGTTTTTACGTCACAGACCAGCCTGGAGTTTGTTACTGAATTGTAATAATATGAAAATAAATAAATGCATTTCATTAGTACTAAGCGTATTTAACCCAACCTGAACCCATCGCCTTTATAGGGTACACACACTTTGTGGTGTGCGGGTTTCATCACGATGTTTTACTCACCGTATAAGCGTTGCGTTACTTACATAGGTATTAATATCTTGCATTGTTTTTCTTCATTGTAAAATTGCAGTGCTTAGAAAGTGAACTGTAATTTAAACAAGCTCAAGAGTGCTGGGATAGAACCGACAACTTCTTGGTCTGCCACTACTTTTTAAATAGGACTTTCAAAGCGTCGCGCTCTACATTTATCTAAACTAACAAAGCAGTAAGTGAGCCTATTCATTTATTGTGTGTTAGAAAATACGTTTTACTCGTAATTAAAAGTGAATAGAAAGCGTTTCAACTGAACAAGTTACATTAAGATTACATTCAATCTGATTACCAACATCAAAGTATGCATTTCATTTCTTGCACAGCACCTTAAAAAAGCGACCGTAATTACGTTTCTTCGAAAGTTATATAAGTCACAAGTGTCAGATATAACAAAATAGTTCCACTTTTTTTGACAACATTCGAGCTTTTATTACACATTATTAACTTTAAAATACTATAGGTACCTTTAAAAACTATATTAACCAACATTAACAGTCCAACAAGCAAACAAATTAGATAGTACATGTCCGATATTGCAAGTTAACTGATGGAAGATGAGGGCATGCTTTCACTTACGGAGGTAACTAACTCTTGTATGGAACGCCATATCTAGTACGCTAGTACCATAGAGGTCGTTGGCTGAAAACAATTACACCTACGGAACTGTCGACCATTCGTATACCAAGGACTACGTAGCGAAAGCGATCCTCACGCCTTCAACGAGTCCACTATAGAACCACTAGCGGTATATCAGCGTTATACGACAGTTATTTCAGCCGGCGGTTACTAATGGCTCTCGAGAGAATCTGCTCCTGAAACGCTACTCTCCTGAAGAATTAACTCTTAAATTTGAATAAGCTATGGAGTCCTATCCGTTGCAGACACGGGGGCTTTGGAGATATTTTAGCTTTTTTTTTTTTTTAAAAAAGATTAGCATTAAATTTCATTTGTGTGGAAATGTGGCTTCAGTATTTTCTAGTGAATTTTATCTTGCGCAATCATAGTTATGTTTTAAGGTTCGTAACTTATAATATTGAATAGCGTGATATCTTGGAATCTTGGTGGAATCTATGGATCAGATGTAAGTTTGAATTAAATTTTGTTGAAAAGTATATATTTTTTATAATACTGTTACTTAATGTTCAAATGTAAGTTAAAGAATGTATATGTTAATATTGCTATGCTCTACAGGGTTCACGATTGTACCTCAACTGTATTTAAGTCCTTAGGTATGTGGTAAAACAATAAAATGTTTAGTTTTGAGTAAGTGATAGGAGGTAATAAAATAAAATACTCTGTGTAGACAGCACGCACTACAGAAACTGTTAGAAAAAAGCTAATGGCTATAAAGATGGTTGGTAATATTCGTTTGATGTGGGAACTAAACTTTTATATTGATTACCTACTTTATAATTTGCTAGCTGACCTGGCAAACATTGTTTTGCCAATATAAATTAATTAACAGTGTTTCTCAGCAGTTATATGCGTGCGTATTATACACATAAAGCCTTCCTAGCTATTAAAGAAAACCGCATCAAATGCATTGCGTAATTTTAAAGATCTAATCATACACAGGGACAGACAGCGAGGTACAACTTTTGTTTTATACTGTGTATTGATTTTTGATGACAAAATAATTACCTTACATTTAAGTTGTAATTACTTCGTGTAAAGGCACTATCTTTGCGTGTATGCGTAAATAATGTGTAGGTACATTTTCAAAAACTACACTACATATTTTATTCAAACCAATTTTCGTTGAAAGTGTTTTTATGTTCCTTTAATGCCGACTCTTACTTTTCTTCCTCCTAGTTTATAAGTTCAAGAAGGTCACACATAGGCACACACAAACACACACTCACACAAACTTACTATGCCACGCCTCTTTAGGGGGGATTATTTCAAAATACTTTTTGTCTCTAGTTTTACCAACCCCAATTATTTTTCAGGTAATTACCGGTCGTGCGAAGAGTTAGTTTTGATGTCGCACTCAATTCATAGGTAATGCATACGAATAATAAAATAAATATTTTACAACAAACACATTACCTTCTTTCTTGTTAAGTAGCTGAAGCACTTGTGTTATGGAATTATAGATTACGAAATATACATACTGAAGTACATTTTTTTTCTTATAAATACATAATTATATAAAAAAATGCCCTACCTAAACATGAGATACCTTACGATTTACGGTTATTTGACGAATTTGAAAACGTAATCGAATCTGTTTTAATCAGATAAACAGTACCAGCGGTTTTGTTGTGCACTATTCAAGAAACTGTTAAACTGACTCGATTACTTTATTTTCCAAGCAATTTTATCTGCTAAAAGAATGCTAAATTAATGTGACATATAAACCAAAACAACAAGATACATAAATATTTCCAATTGGTCCAAGGAATTCTATCAAATCTACGCCCCACTTACAGATGACCGCAAAAGTTCTTAATAGTTAAAGGATACCGTATGAAGTTTTGCCAAGTTGGCTGCTATTATCGATCAACGTTTAATGTGGGGGGTGGTACATACGGACTTATCCTCGACACCTCCATCGATCTTCAAACTCTTGGCGGAAAGTTTCAGCAACAAGTTCCCAGGATAGTGTGGTGGCTGAGGTAGAGCTTGCACATTTGACAGGGTGTACTTGGATGTTTATTATTTTACAACGCTCATCGAGAGCGTCTGTGGTCCAGTTGGTCGGATACTTGACTTGTAACCGGGAGGTCGCGGGTTCGAGTCCGGCTACGGACGTGTACCAATGGGACTCTTTTTCAGAGCCTATGTACGCAACGCAACGCTCGTACGGTGAACGGTTGCTTATTAAGCAAGTGCCTCTGCCTACCCCGCTTTGGGATTAAAAGGCGTGAAGTGTATTTTTTTAACGCTCATCGAAAACGGCGATTGGTTGGAGTGACAATTAAGTCCTAAAATATTCTTGCAATTGGAACGTCTGTGGCCTCCCAGTTAGGTATTTGGATCTTCAACCGGAAGGATTTGAGAGACCTGCTATACTAGGCGTGGCAATGGGTGTCTTTTTGTCCCTATGTCAGCTACGCAACACTCATATGTTGAAGAAGACAGAACCTCGCGATGAAACCTATATACCACAAATTGTGTATTACGGCGGTGGGCTCACCCCCTGTCACTGTGGGCTTTTACTATTTGCTTAGCAAGTGCCTCTGCCTACCCGGCTAAGGAAGCTCTTCATACTCAGATGAATAATAAGCGTGAATTTCATTTATATTTAATAATGTTTGGATCAACTTTTTAAAAGAACAGTCTTTTCATTTCTCTTATTGGGTTATACGGTTAGTGAAACGTGAGCAACAAAAAGTCATAACAATAAAACTTATGCAGTATGTATTTGTAACTTAACACGTACGTGTTAAGATCAGAATATGACGTTCCAGAAAAAAAGTAACGTACTTACAGTTCGGCGGACTATCAGATCTTCCAGAAATATTTTTAGATAAATGTGCGCTAAGCAAGGGTTTCACAAAATAGGTTCATTTCTTTTGCAATTATGATAATAAATCTTCCGACAAGATTTTTTTCTATTTCAGAAATAATAAAATTAAACGTTATTTTTCATTAGAACCCTATGCCACAGAAACAGAATCCTTCAAGCTTTCTGTCTTAATTATGAATCAAACAAAAATATAAAGAAACTTTCAGGAATAATGGATCTGTAAATAATACCCAAGCTGATAATATTTTTGTTTGACATTTCCGTGTTATTCTTTTTTAATTTTATTACAACAAAAAATTTCTACAACATTTTTTTTTGCGTTATTTATAACTTCACTTTTTTCCGCTATAGGTACTTCGAAATAACATTCTCTGAATACAATTTTCTTCGTGTATTCCTATTTATAACGATGAAAAACATTTTCTTTTGCCATTCTTAACATTTTGCTCTTTGTTGAAGTTTAGTTGTTGAAATTTCCTTGCAAGCTCGGGGGCTAAGTTTAGGGACTTCCAGCTAAGACTTGTCTTTGGTCGTAATTTGGCTGCTCTATTCTTCCTTGTAATAAACGTGTGGTCATCTTTATGCGCAAACTTACGAATCTTCTTCGGGATACTGTCTTTATCTCTTTACTATTTATTACACAAGTAAAAGAAACTTGCACAAAATAATTAATTCTGAAACAAAATACCTATTTACTTAAATAGAGCTTGTTTAATGGATGTTACACTTCAGAAATATTTATTTTTGTCAAACGGTATGTAATTATATTTCGGCAAAATGACAACTTCAGAACTAGGTATTAGGATGTTAATTGAATAATGAAAATTATCTTGAGCAAAAAGGCTACTGTAAACTGGATCGACCGACCTTTAAGAGTTTGTATAGAGGTATTTTGGATGAAACGATTCTTTTTACGGGATCACATTTTTTAGACATCAATGACTTCTATCGATTCAGAGGGGCAGGCAGGGCGAATTGAATGGCGTGATAAATTATTGATTCACTCTACGGCTTAACATTCAATGTAAAAACAAAACTTGTAAAGCTTTGTGTTTCGACGCAAAAACAAAGGAAGGTTTTTTTCAATCCATTGCATTGTTAGCAATCAACTTTTGTATCGTGCCTCGTATTGGACTGGAATAAAACTTGCGAAATTGCTTTCTGTTACGGTTAAAAACAAACTGTATGCTCTTACTATGCTTTTGTTGAGCTACAGTATGTTGGTACAAAATCAGACAGAGTTTTAGTCTTTCTGGCTACGTTCAGGACTTAAGCAAGACTTTGTCTGACCGACAAAAAACCATACCGCCAAATAGGACTAGTCGGTGGTATGGTATGATGTACAATCAAGTAGACGAGCGCTTTCCTAAAGAATGGCCTGTAGGCCGAGAGGTAGGGCTTGGGTGATGGTGGAATTATCCGCGAAATAAAAAGAAGAAAATACGGATTCTGTTCTTCAAGCGGGGTTCAACACGGTTCACGCTCACAAATAATGTGTCTGAAAGTTTTTTACAGCTTTGCATAGTGGCGTGCGATTGATATGTGTCCCTCGGCTATGACGGCTACAACCCCGAGGGCTTTGTTTTATGGCAGCATTCGGGGCGACGTGTCGATCATTGATTAGATCGCCTGAACTTTTATTGGCAGTTTGTCAAACAAATAAATACGGGGTGTAAAATCCTAATCTATGTTCGTTCTATAGCTTGGTATGTCTTTCTCACTTTGTTTATATAGAGATTTTGTTATTATTACTGTAGATTTCAACATATACGCCATAACCATTTACCAGAGGGATAGGCAGAGATCATGAACCACCACGTATCACGATTTTGACAAATCTCTTTCCTTCCACATCCATACATCTCTTTATACATGCCTGACGGTTTCGAGTAAACAGTACGTCGGTCTCCTTGGCCTACGCATCATGAATTATCAACTACAACTACGTATAAATAATTACTTTATCTCCAATTCTTCTTATATCGTTTTTTAACGACACTAATCAAAAATTCTATTGTCATCTAGTTTAATCGCATGCATAATCAGATTCGCGGATTTTTCGCGAGGTCATTGATAAAAACTTATAAAACAAGAACCACACGACAAATAGCTTTATGTACTCTATGGCTCATAGAGAGACTTATGCTTATTAATCTTTTGATAGTGATCCAAAAATGCTTAAGCAAACACTTCTAAACAATTCAATTGATGATGATTTTTAAACAAGAGATATGGTGACTAATAAACACAAGTACCTACCTGTTTCTTAAACTCCGCTTAAACATAACTAATGTTTGCGTACATACGTACAAGTAAAAAAAGTTTTCTTTTGTGATTAAAAATCTTTCGAATGTTTGGTCTACACAAAACAAACGGACGTTGGACAAGCGTTGGTTTGCGGCAATCCTGAATCAAAATAACCACAAGAAAACAAACAAATGAATGAACTCGGATCGCAACGGACGTCAACAAGAGAGAAAAAAAATAAAATAATTCGGCACTGGCATCAAACAACCACGGAATTGTTTTAATACCGGGTATTTATACTTCGTCATTTCAATACTGGAGGGAAGTTTCAATTTCCCTGTTCGTTATTTTGTGTTAATTTTGAGGGAGAAGTTTGTCTGCAGTCCTCTCTAGTTTTCCTTTCTCGGCTGAATCGTTTGTTTTGTTTCCAGACAGCGCTGCGATAATTTTGTTTAGCTTTGTTGGTATTATTATTGAGGTGGATAATTATAGTGGCCATGTCTAAGCCTATTCCTTAGAAAAAAGGTCCTCGCACATTGTGTGAAAAACTCCAAAATATAAGTGAATACTTACAGTCCGTTCACGGTTTTTTTACCTCTGGCTATAGTCAAAAGTCGCGGATGGCACATATCATGACTGCTGTCAAAGTTAAAATAACTAGGAACGGTTTGTATATCACCCTTCGAGAGTGGAAACTGACATGTAACATATGACCTGATTAATTAGAAAGGGATTTTTCACGAGGGTAAACACTTATAAAACGTGAACCACACTACATATAACTGTTTAAAAGACTCGAGGACGGCTTGATGCCCGGCGCTAGCGTGCCGCTCAAAGAAAGCGCACATAATATTGTTTTGATAGCCGGAACTCTCTTACTGCTCTTTTGGGGTTAAGTTGTTATGTCGTTGTATGTTGTTTGACAATAAATAAAATAAAAAAAACTTGTAAAATGTGGAAACGATATTAATAACATTCGTGTATTCGACATTTGTAATATTTATTAATATTTATCCTATTGCTTAACTACAGCAGCTAAACAACTGTAGTCTACGTGAAAAAGGTGTCTGATTTGGGCCCCACGTGTACCGGATTCTTGGAGAGTTTCGGAGTTGCACCTTTCGTTTCCTACTATCTTTGACAGATTGTTTTTTTCAGAAAACTACTCATTATTATAATATGCTGTAAGTACGCGGATGAAATCCAAGCCGAGCGTCTACTAGTAGCTACATAGAAAATAATATCAAAACGACAAATGGTTCCGAATTGTTACTACAATACAAATACCATTTCGTTGGAGAGTTAGTCCGCTCACTTTACGTTCAAGTCGTGCTAGATTGCCCTACAGACAGATACCCGCAAGCGCCAACTTTAAAATGAAGTCAAAAACTTTACCCGTTCGCAACTACAACTTCGTCGTCTCTAATTCAGTGTCCAGAACCAGTCCTAGTTCTTATTTAGAAGAAAAAAGAATCTGTCAAATCTTACTTCGACCAAGTTGGCGGCAGTTGTAGATTTTTGTCACAACAGTCGAGTTTTAGATTAGTTTCGCTAGGTAGCGATTTTCATCATTTTTTGTTGTCATTTTGACTTAATACAGCTAATAAGAAAAATCCAATGTACACAAGTATCGGCACACAAAGGAAAATGTTGGAAAACTTACCTTCCTTTCAAGCTATTTATACTCTAATATCGACTTTTGTTTTAAAGGCAAATTCCAGTTACTATCAGGAGTTAAAAGAGCATACAATTAAAAAGAAAAGTAATTAGCGAAGAAAGAAGTACTGTTTTTACTTTGGTAGGTAACGCTCGTTCGATCTTAACCTTTTGGCCGCGAGAAGATTAATTTTGTCTTCACGATTTTGAATTCTGCTCTGATGATCATAAACTTCAAAATCA
>SJJU01031215.1:0-17902 GCA_012932125.1 Conopomorpha cramerella | reverse complement strand
CATAAAGTCCCTGACATTGATCGATCATATAATATTGAGACAGATATAGTGACGCGCTCATGTGTTGCTCTACATTATACAGGGTGATTTGTAAATACCCTTTTAAGCAGAAGTGTACTATTTCTGTAGGCCCTAACAAGTGTAATGTGGAGGAGTTAATGCCTCGAATAGCAAAAATAACGACCTCTTAATAAAAATAGCACCGAGCAGATCAGCTGATCGAGCTTTTATGAGGAGTATTTCTTTGATTCGGCCAATTATTTCCGAATCATCCTGTATACTCGTAGAAGGTAGCAATTTTTAGTTTATTGTTTAATTTAACGGAAAACATCGGACGTATATAAATCCGAAGGGGTTCAAGTTCAAGTGCAATTATTTATGTTTCTGTATTATTATAATCATGAAGGTCGCAGCAAAGGTTAAAAGTTCTTTATTTAGGTAAAAAACTCCATGAGTTATGGTTAAATATTTAATATGTACATTACGGCACTTATTGCTAATGAACATAATAGCGGGATAACTATTTAAAACATAATATCAAGTTCACCTTAACTTGGCAGTTGTATGACAAATAGGGAATAACTAGTTTCAGATGAACTGTAATAACCTTTATAACAACATGGATAAGTGACAGCGCTTTTATTGGTAAAATAAAAAAAATAGAAAGTAACTATGTCTGTATATCCCCTTTTTATGATTAACTAGCTGACTCGGCAAACGTTGTTTAGCCTTTATATCTGCGTGCCAAATATCAACAAAATCTGTTTAGCCGTTTTGATGTGATTCGCGAACAAACAGACAGACAGACATTTTTTTCAAAAATATGTAATTCGGCTGCTGTAACGGCAACTTGATATACTCCACTGGGTTTCGCGTAAAAAGGAACAATGTACAGTTTTGGACCCTGAACTGTTTTATTATAATACTAGCTGTCCCAGCAAACGTTGTTCTACCATAATACCTTATAGCCTATATGTTATTCTTGGTTATAAACTTCAATACTGCCAAGTTTCATCAAAATCCGTCCAGTACTTTCTGCGTGAAAGAGTAACAAACATCCATCCACACATACAAACTTTCACGTTTATAATATTAGTAGGAAGTAGGATAGAAGAAGAAAATATCTAGCTGTGCTGCACTGTGACCGTGGATTAGTCAGTTCCCTTTCCCAAGTTTCGATAAAACACAGTAGTGTTTCCGTAAAGAATTAACAGATATACACACTCACATGTCACAATATCATAGACTATGACTACATTTCGTAGAAATATATATCTCGAGATGTATTAATAAAGTCCACGACATTCGTCCTCTCGAAATTCCTGAGGGAATTCACTGTCATATAATGTGCCTAGATTTTAGGTTTAGAAAGAAAGAACGAAAAGTCAGTCGTGTCAACTTCACGTCTTTCAATCCTAATGCGGGGCGGGCAGAGGCATTTGTCGCCCACAAATGCACAAATGCCCACAGTTAACCAAGCGTATTTAATAATTTCCACGTCCAGTATAGCCAGTTCTAGGTACCCGGGCACTAGTCACGTACGGTCTAAGTGGTTTAATAACAGAAAATCGGTGTACATAATCAGGTATTGTAACGTAGTACTTTTTTTTCATTTTATGTATAGTATTTTTTCAGTAAATGCATGCTTAGTTCCAGTCAGATAAGATTTTTTTTATAACACCCTAAGGTTGTATGTAACTCATATTATGACTGTCATTAGATAATAAGGTTCATCATTTCATTGGAGAGGCCTATGTCCAGCAGTGGACAAATATGGGCTGATGATGATGATAATTTTATTTGTAGCAATATAACAACTCTACCTCATTGATGTTTAAGTGATGCAGGAATTGTTATCAAAATTGATAGACTACTAAACTTTCTTGGTCGGTCGATCATTAGAATTACTTTTAAATTTAGTTGTTACAAATGATAAAATAGTACGAGTACAATCCGACCAAAAACGAAAATAAATTACACACAAATGTTGCGTGTAAAAGGGCCCCGAACAATAAACCTTAGAAACGTTGTTGGGTCCAGATTAACAACTTTTAATAAGGCGACAATTAGGGGAAATTAAAAAAAAATGTTTTTAATCTCCATCACCATCAGTCCATATTGGTCCACTGCTGGACACAGGCATATGCGTACATAATATAAAAAGTTTTGCCAAAGCAGATGAAATGTTGTATGGTGATGGGTTTTTTTTCGTATCGTCATTGTCGCCTTTGTAAAAGTTGTTCATTTTCACGAACCCAACAACGTTTTTAATATCATTGAGAGAGGTCCTTTTATTACAACTGCATAAATACTATACACATTGCCTTCATCCCATGTTAAGTAGCTAAAACTCTTGTGCTATGCTGAATTACAAAGAAATATAATATAACATACATTATTTTTCTTTTAAATACATGCTTATAAAAATAGAACACCCAGACACATCCAACAAGTACTTAAAAGCGCATTACCTGTGGTAATCAAACCCATTACCATACGGAGTAGAAGCAGACATGCTGACCACTACACCAACGGGCCCGTCAAAAAAGGGATGACGGGCCCGTTGGTGACGCAGTATAAAGCTTAGCAACCTACATTAAGTTAAGGTCAGTTCGGATAAGCGGTACCAAAGGGGCCCTCAGTTCCTATTATTTTTGAGAGCCTGAACAAAACAGAGTACTTAAGGATATGATCGATTATGTACACGGTCGAAGCGTGAACATAATTTATACAGGGTGCAACAATATACAGGTGGTAAAATTATATCCCATTATGTAACTGAATGTTGGTAGCTATATTTTAAGTAGGCTCTTAATCTAAACAAATTTTCCTACTTTACTTGGTTTTTAATTATGGTAAAATCTTTTTATGGTGTAGGTAGAGGTTGAGTAGGATAAAAATCTTCCGCTTGTAAGTTTGAAGTACAAGAACAAAGCAACTGTAAGCTATATGGTTTTTCCGGGCTCATAATAAATAGTACCTAAATACCAGTAGCGTGCACACCATATAGGCAAAAAGACACTGCCTACCTTAATATTTCGGCTACCCGACCTAATAATACAGTTATTTTTTGTTGTACTTACGACATAGGCTAACGATGGTCCTGTGTTTTGTGGGTGAGTAGATAGGTAGAGGTACCTAAGTTACCTATAAATAGGTGTCAATCCTTGGGGATTACTGCCTACCTTGTGGTAAAAGCCAGTGCACGCCACTGTTAAATACCTACCAAATAAAATATCTGACATTTACAGGCCATACTTTAATGCTGACCATAACCTCTGCCTAACCTTGTTTATTAACATTTGTACACAAAAAACATTAACTTTATACAATATTAATAATTTCTCTAAGATGTAAAATTTTCGTGTCACAATGTTTTTTTACAATACAATTCCAAATCGACTTGACATATTTTGATGATATATAACAACGACAAGTATAGGTAGTAAAGTATTTATCCCTCCTCTCTCCTATATTCCCTCTCTTCCCTTCGAAAAGTTTCCACGATCATGTAATTTCTACATAAAAAAAATGTGTAACAACTATTTAACACTTCCCACTTAAGTACTAACGCTCGCTTCCGTGTATCCTCACGAAAATAAAACTGTTAATTGTTTGTTTTTACTTAGTACGAAATCATTCGAACCCTTGTAATTACATTTACGTTACGCCCTGTACCGTGTGTATCTAGTCTACTTCTCAAAAATAAGGAAAATGTTAAACAAGAAATTAAGTGCGATAATACAGCCTCCTGATGGAGAGATCCTTCCTTGCTCAGTCATTGGATCAAGTGGCTCGAGATATTAGTTTCCCGATATCCCCCCTTTCCACAGATCCCCACATCCCTACACACTCGTGTTGGTACGGACGGAGGCACAAAATTTCGCCTAATTGATTTTTTTTTGTGCTGTCACGAGGAATTGCGGGTTTTGGATCTTATGAAGAGTTAATATATTATTATTTTGGAAGGTTTCACTCGAGCGTGTATATTATTATTATTATCGGTTTTGAATTAACACTTTGAACTTGACTTAGTTTGAAAACAGATGAAAGGTAGAGTTGCGAAGAAGGTATTTGTAATTAAAAGGGAAGGACGTAATTTGCAATATTTCCCTTGTGAAATTCCAATAGTTAGATAAGCTGTTGCTTATATTATTATAATCGATGTCCATACAAAGTATAGAATACGAAGCAGCGTAGTCCTTAAACTTAAGTCCTTCTTAAAAAACGTAGTTACCTTGAAAGTTGCCAATGCAATTCATACAACACGATACAATACGAAATTGCACAGTGAAAATATGACAAAAGTTGTATAAAAACTCACCTGGATTCCATTTCTTGTCCTGTTATAAAATACGCCGCCGCCGTGCTGAAGTCCACTTTGTTCACAAAACAATCTCCCGGCCGCGATAAGTAGCTGAGCTAACAGCGGTCACATACAACCTTAACTCTTATTTGTAAACTGATTAGCAAGTGTATTCCTACTGACTGAACAGACATTGCGCATTTATATCTCTCTAACCTTACAAAACTGAAATTGGAACGACAAACTTTTTTTTGTTTGACTTTCAGTACGTACCGGCCAGTATCACGAATACCACACAACACAACACGAGTTTTTACGGAAAAGGATGTTAGCCGAAATATTTTCTTTTCACTTCGAAACTCCTTGAGTTTGACGTTTTATGTTTTTTTTTTGTTTCGCAAAGTTACGCGGGAAAATTTTCAGGTTCGTTGCGCGCGGAGTTGTCTGTTCTCAGCGGGTATTAGGCTAGTGACTGAGCGCTACGCGGTCCGTGTGTTGGGTTCGGGCGGCGGCGGCAGTGGCGGAGGCGTCCACGGCGGGCGGCAGCAACGCAGCCCTTCACCTAGCCTGTTAAACCTTTGCATCTTTTCCTGTGAAAGGCATCATTTTGACGCGTGCCTTCATTTATTAGTGAACGTCATTGCCAGCTGTTTTAACACGGATTTTGATGGTTGTCAAACTTAACCTATTTGCTAATAGGACCTTCATTTGAAGGGTGTGCAAAGTTAAATATGTATGTAAAGGTATTTAAAGTCACTCCTATAATCCTTTGTAAAATGAACGGAACCTTTGAATGTATTTATAATGTAATTTAAATGTTTATGACGCAATTAAAAAGGTGTTTGGTAAAACGGATTACCGAGCACCTTTTTGAATAAGTATATATCACAAAATTTAGAGCTTCCCAGTGTAGGTTTTCAGGATTATCCCCTGTCATGGCAGGTTAAACACATGGCGATTAAAGCTTACATTTCAACTTATGATTTGTTATGATTAGTAATTATACCCTGAGTTGTACATGATAACTTCCTTGAACAAGCAAAAGGGAAAAAAATATTGCCTATAGAAGTAATCTTTATCTACGTACGGTCGACCAAGAAGTGGTCTGTGAGTTTTGATGACAGGTCCTGTGTCACTAAAACGTCAATAAGGGAGATTTGTTATATTGTGACAAGTACATAATGAACCTTATTGTCTAATGACGTTCGTATGAGTTTGAACTTTAGGGTGATAGGCGAGATTTTTGACCGACTGTACATTATAAAGAGGGAAATTCCATTTTTTTTTTATAATGGAATAGTGTCTGAAAGTACTATTTGATTAGAAAAATATTTGAAAATATTTTACACGATTTTCGGGTATATATAGAAAATAATAAAAATAGGTAGATATTTTTTTGACTGCATATGTGGTCTAGTTGTTGCGATACTTGAGTTGCCGATTAGAGGAAGGTCGATTCCGGTTACTGGACGTGTAAAGTGTATTTTTATTTTATTTCAAAGATATAAAAATTACAGTTTCCAAAAAAGAAATGAATACACGCGTCTGCCTACGAGTCAAATAATTATTTTGAGGTACATTCTAGAAAAGTTATATATATTTTGTTTCTAAGAAACAGTGATTAAAGCAGTTACTTTCGGGTAGGTTCATATAGAAACATATTTTTATTGAAAAAGTAGACATTTACCAATTCAAGTAACTGAGGCGTAGGTGTACACAAGTACTATGGAATGTAATAATGCAAATTATTTTAATCAAGCAAAAGTTTATTCATTATAATTTATTGTATTACGTGTAGTAAGAATCAATCGCTGTTACTAAAACGACCTTTATGCATGTGACAGCCCAGTGACCTCTTATTTACTATTAATGTAATGAATCTGAACTGATCGTTTGTTTGTTTGTATGCACGCGTTATGAAGCATTAGTATTCAAAACACTTCATGCATTCGACAGCTCATTTCAATTATAACCTAGAACTTTTTGTAATAAATTAAAAACATCCCTGTGTTTCTGTTTGTTGTGTAAATGGGTCTGACTGCAGGGCCTAAGGGTAAAAGTTACTTGAGCAGAGATCTGTGCTTAAAGGAAGTTTCAAAATACGAGTATTGATGTCCTTGACCGTGAATATTGTGGAATGAGATTTTCCTAGAGGCTACCGGAACAACATAAGCCAATACCCACGGCTTAGCTATATCAGAAATATTACGAAAAGTTACTCTTTTACGCCGTCGGTCGATCAGTTCACTATTGAAAAAGTTTGAACGCATAATTTTTGAATAACCGTACATCCTGAAAATGGTTGAAAACATTCACTACAGTACGAAGGTTTACTAATCACGTCTGCCAAGAAAATAATATACCACACAAAGTTTGAAATTGGTACGAAAACAAGGTTTTTTTTGCCTCACGATATTTGAGTTGCACGGAAAGTATCATCCGACTTTCACACAAAACTTACTAATTATTTGTTGAGTTCCGTCCTGTGTACAGAACTTACTCGCGCTTCACACTTCATACGTGGTTAAATTTTGCCATATATACTATATACTGACCAACTCACGTTGAACTACCCAGATAATGCTGGCGTTATTTGTGTGTAGCTCAATATATACGGGTTGCAATGGTGCGGTTAATGATAGGGCTGAGGAAAGCGAAGTGCTCGCTGCAGTCCTCAGACTAATTAACTGCAAATGTGCGCAAGTACCTATGGCACGTCCTAGGGTAATTGATGTTCAATCTGTCGAAAATGAGCATAACGTTGTCAATGTGAAGACGTTGTCAGTATGCTCATTTTCGCCCTCCAGAAAGCAGGGAATGTAGACACAGATTGTTGATACTTACTAGGCCATTTTTTCTTTAGAATTTTTTATTTTTTGTTTAGTGGTCCGGAAGTCTGCCACTACTCTGCTACATTCCCACTGCTGACAGGTATTCAGATGAGCTTTGAAGTATTTGTTGGACTTGTTTGGGTGTTTAAGTTATGTTTATGTATAGATTTAAAAAAATATGTGTATAACTAAGTACGCTAAGTACGCTGCCTGATTTACGTAATACAAGTGAATTAGCTAACTAACATTGGACGAAGACTGTGTGTGTTGTTGTAAAATATTTATTTATGTCGTCGATTTCGGCAACTGTAGGTACAGCAGATATGAAAATACACCCAAAATCAATAAAAGGTAAAACTATACACTCAGGAGCAACAATCCCGGGGCATCTACGAAATCTAGTCAGTTTCATAAACACATGACCAAAACGGTTATTTTGATATGACCGTCCAAAAATCGTAATTACGTAATATCATTCACCGACCTGTAGATCAAAATTCTGATCCTGTTCCAGATGTCCAAGAAAGTTCAAATCTTAAATAGTTAATCATTTGTTAGCGTAACAGAAATATCTGAAAAAGAAAAAAATAGGTGGTTAAAAAATATATTTTCACAAGTTCTGCAGAAAAATTTGACTTGGCTAGTTTTTTCTGAAATCCTACTACTATAAAACTTGGCGCTCATTTATATCACACTACTTGAACTTAATATTTAATATGTTTTTGGTGCGATCTGAATTTTTCGAAAACGTATTATACCAAACGAAAAGTACTTTATCTACTTTTATAATTAAATTATAATTAAATAATTCATTGTAATGTTTCCGTTTCCCAGATATTATGTACCTACTTATTTCGATTAATTTAACCTAGGAAGATTGCCCTTCAATGTATGTATAGTTCACTCAAAAAGTGGTAAACGCAATATTAGTAATCAATATTGTATCTACCTTTTTATGGTAACTGTTCTCTTTTTACCAATAACGCAACGTTCCAGAAGGTGACATTGTTGAAGTATGACTTTTATTGCTATTGCTAAAGATTCTTTTTGCAATAACAAATTATATTGTGAAATATCGCTTTGTCGAAACAAATGAGCGATATCATTATACGGATCATTGTGTATGTTCATCATCGCCCGGAAACCACTGAAGATTTATTTTTCTAAAAAAAACTGGAGTGAAACAATCATGTACGTAGGTATACACATTTTTGTTGCAAAAGAAAAGCGTAAGGAAATTTGATAAACGAGCTAATTAAAGTTCATTTTTTAAATACGTATACATTAGGAGTTAAAATAACGCAACGCACGTAATATTATTTTGCTTTTATAGAAGGATGGAAACTGCATTTTAAACATTTAGAAAAATATTGTTTGCTACACCCAGAAATCGAACCGGGTAATAATAAAAAAGTTATCAGTACGTGCCGCGCATACACGAGCTTGTGCTAAACCACAATGCACTCCACACATTTTAAAGGCGACGAAACGAGATCTATTTTGGACTGCAATTTGAAAACTACACGTCTCGCGTGAAAAGCTCCACGTATTTGTTTGGTGAGCGCAGGACCAGGAAACATCCAGCTTTCAACTTAACAAACACTTACAAAGAAAATATTAAGACGAGATCGACCCCTCTTTAAGACGTCTAACTTTTAGACAATATCAGTTATTTAGTGCACTTAATAGTCCTTCACGAATGGCTTTGCTGGACTTATACAAAACTAGTATTTATACGGAGCAAGTACCAGCCAGTAATGTGCACGATTGCTGGGCTGGCCTGTTACTGCCGGTGTGTGCCAATATTAAGCCTATTACGTCACAGAGGGTCCCAGAGGGCACAAACATAAATGTTGCGGTTGTGCGTTGGGACGGACACAATCAATTCTCTTAACACGATAATTGCCTCAATACAAATAAACGTCATCGCTTTGCTCATCTGTCGATACTAGACGTAGTAGGTGTTATGCAAAACGTGACAAAAAGTCTTATAAATATATAAGTGACATCTGAAGTAGGAACAGATAAGTTCATATTTGAACAAACGAGTGCAGCGTTAGCATAAATATCGTCTCAGAGAAGGAAATGTAAAAAACCTCGGGTCACATAAAACTGTGGTTTTACATAAAACGTTTATGAACTTGACTGTGCTACGTGTAAGTAATATTTTTTTGTATCTAAGTACAAGATAAATTTAAACGACATGACACAATTCTTTATCTTCGCGAGTTACAATAATTTATAACCTTTCATCGTCAACATTAAATATTACGGTGCCGTTCATTCTGTGTGCAAAAATATAAAAATCGTAATATTTTTTTGAACAGCAGATATTTTTGAACCTCGTCTAATTTAATAACCTTTTCACTTATTTAATTTTAATTATTCTTCCCTCAATTTCTCTTCAAAAATAGAGAACCCTAACCTAACCTTTTTAAGACACTTTCTTATTGCCGTTATAAAAGGTCGGACGGACGTTATGTAGAGCGTAACTTTGAAAATCAAAAAGTTTTTCATAACCTATTTTATTTATATTATTAGTATACCGGGGATTAGAGCTTTTAAGGAATTTAAATTACGCCACGTCATTTTTTTATAAAAAAAAATGCGGTGTCCTACTTCTGTCCATGACGCATTTATAAGGGTAACTATTATGTGTTTGTATTTATTTTAATAATTTGTGTAAATTGCTACTTAGTCGATATAGAGTTATCTAAGTAACTTATTTAAGGCCGCTCTTATGTATAACACGAATACAATGCAAATACTCCAATAATATCTATATTTAAGCCCCAAATTGTCAGGCAAGAATTTATCTGAGACACCACGTTTTCAAATTGTCTGCCCACCGAATAAAGATTATGGACGTGAATTTATTAATGTTTCATATATTTAAATACCATTTCTACCTTTGAAACGCATATTGTACCAGATACAGAATACACGATATCTGAATTTCTCGGTGACAATATCTGAATTTTTAGTAGGTATTGGAACAATAGAACCCAATCAGTGTGGAATGATAGAGCTGTGCCGCCCACAGTAACCTGTAAGTTTATTTAATTGCTACACTCTGTTGAACCACGTCCAGTTACTGCGCTCCGTCTATTAGATTACAAACTGCGTTGGCAGTATACTTCGTTAGTCGTGTCAAAACAACGCCATAATGCGTCCCCTGTGTGTGTTACTTTTCCTGACCTGCTGTACACTCTTTAACTTCGGTAAGTTCCGTATTTTTGTTTATTTTCATACTTTAGAACATTTATAAGCTGGAGAAAGTCCACAAAACGGCAAGTTTTGAATTTAATTAGACTTCATGAACTTTCTTCAGAGGAATTGTCAATTATTTCACTCAGTGACTTGACTATGGAACTCAAATTTATGTATGTAGAAAAACCAGATTTTTTCAGAATTCTCCCATGGAGTACATAATAATATCAGATTAAATTGTATAAGGAATAGGCTAAGCAATGGTGAACCTAGTATACAAAGCCAATTCCCGTTGGCGTACCTACCTTTTAAGAAAAACGAACATTTGAAATGTTTGTGTAGGTTATAAGTACGCAAAGTGTTCCTAGGCGTCAGTGACGAAGCTGCAATGGTTTAACAAGGTTACGTAACCTACCCTACCTAGTATAATATACAGTATTGATATACGTACTTAAGTACATAGATAAAACACTCTGACGCACAGAACAACAGCCTCAGCTCATTACTTACTAGCTTAAAGCATCGTGTTTGCAGCTGGAATAAAACTATCTATATTATATATCTATATTTTCATTTCGGAGAGTGTGCTACGGAGTTACATAACCTAATACCCCCCATCGCGTTTTTACAATAGGAAAAAATAAATGAAATGCAGCTTCTGTAACGGCAAATGTATATACTCCACTGGTTTTTTCGTAAAAAGAATCAATGTACAGTTTTGGACCCTGGACAGTTTTATTATAAGTATAGAAGATATAGATATTTGCGAGTCAGGCCATCATCATCAGCCCATCTTCGTCCAGTACTGGACATAGGTCTCTCCAATTGCACTCCACTGTCTATGATTTATTTTCTGCTTCGCGCATCCAGCAGACTCTGGCAATTTTAATTTTAAAACGGTGCTTTTGTTTAACGAGAGTTCTCTTTACCTTTTTATGAAAACTTGCCAATTTCAAATTCTGATCATCACGTTTCGGTACTCTGAAACTACAATGAACAAAGTTTTAACTTTTTTAGTCCATTTAAAAAACAAATTTCATGAGCAGACGGAAGCTTACGCGAGAACAATGACTCGCTTGAAAATCGTCGAATTATACTGTTTCGTTAACACCAGTCACACCTGTTAGATGAGGTTGACGTTAAAAATAAACCGGGACAGCTAAAATCTTCCTTGCATTCGTTGTAAACAGGAACTTCGAGGAATTTCAAAGTGAATAATGTTCTCTTTGGTATGTATTAAAAGCTTTTCAGTCATCCGCTTTTGTTAACGACCTTGCATTTTTTTCCTGACATGCATTTAAAATCGTAACGTCCACGAAATTAATTCAACGATACCGTTAAAAACCTTTTCGTATTAAATGTTTACAGTTGTAGAAGATTTTAACTAAAACTGGTAATGTTTATTGAGCTTTCTAGATTCATTAAAAGAAGCTTACAAAAACATGCCGGTGAAAATATCACACTGACGGATTGTTGATCGGATCGGAAATCGAATAATAAATATGCAGTGATCTAATTTCGTGAACTGTTTATATTAAAAAGTGCTGATTCAACTTTCATCCGGCATTCACGTTCACTAGATAAGTAGTAGGTAAATAGTAACCCCCTTACCAATAAACACGTTATCACTTATACAACGGTTATTACAGGTCTACAAGAACTGGTTATTCCGTATTTGACATACGACTGACAAATTAAATTGACCTTTGTGTATCTTCCAAATAGTAATTCCGCCATTATTAGTAAGACCCTAAAACTCTAAGACGACACTACACAGTTGACAACGGGTACAGATATCTGAGATAGATATAGGCAAAACTATTGATAGTTTTCATCGGATACATAATATCGATACTAAGCTAGTATCAAAGTAAGTCGAAAGTACAAAATAATTATCGATTTTTAAACCATTATTAAAGAGAGAGGCATAATTGAAAAAAATAAATAAGTACATCGATAGCCTACTAACAGATATTATCGAGATTCCATCAACTTGCGATGGACTATCGAACTAAACAATGCACAAAGTCAAAGGCATCATGAATTCCGAATAAAAAGAACGTAAACGCAGCCATCGCAACCGCAAAAGTTTTTACACCTTATTAGTTCAGTTTTAGTGTGAAACTTTTTGTTCCTTACCTTTACTTTTAGTATCTCTCTAGTTAGTTAGTAGAAGAAGTTCAACAAGTAAAAGAAACACCGTGTTGGTAGTGTACTCACATAAAAATAACTCCCTTACTAACTCTGTGCTTTACTGAAGGTGGTAGTGGTCTTCCTACTAACTACTAAGATAAAACATTAAAAATGCCTACAAACTACTAATTTTATTTCATAGTTTGAAAACCTTAGCGTGCTGACAATGTATTTGCTTTATTAAAAATATGTACGTATGTTACTGTCTAGTACACACAATCAATTCATAGAATAAAACAAAGTCGCCTCCCGCTGTCTGTCCCTGTGTACGTTTAGATCTGTAACAGATTTTGTTGCGGTCTTCGTTAATAGATAAAGTGATTTTAGAGGAAGGTTTGAAAGTATAATACATACATATAACATCAGAGAAACACTTTTAATTATGGATATGGCTCAGCTAGTCAAAGATAAACGATTTACTCAGCCTCAATTTATGAAATCTTTGCACTCGAATGTTCTTGATCTCGTAAGTCTATAACATAGTTACAATCACATCAGATGTGATTGTACTTGTGCTTCACTGCACAGTTATCAAATATGAGCTTCTCATTGTTTGAAAAATTGGATTAGAAAGTAGGATGACAAACTTTCGAAATATTGGAATTACTTCGGAACACAGGAAACGTTCAAGTCCGGAAGTTTAACAACGATCTCATTGGAGGATAGTGTTTATAACAGCTGTAGGTTATGTGCGGTATTGTTTTCTTATAGAATTAGACCAAGCGGAAGTACCTACATATTTATGATCAAACTTTATCTTCTGCGATCAAACGGAATTCTTTCGCAATACTGTTTTTAGATCGTTCCGTTTTTACTGAAGTTCATATTTCACTATCTTGTTTCTTTACGTTGGACTTCACCAGAACAGAAACAAACAAGACTGAAATAAAAGTCTCTTGCATCGGGATTTATGACCGGTTCACTCGAAAATCACCGAATCTCTGTCGTCTATTTCGCGGTTTCCATTATTTTTAAGACTAAATTTTGCTGAAGGGTACTCGATGTTATGCAGTTCGTTTGTTCAAGTTTTTTACCGTTTTTTTATCACCTTAGTGGAGTAGGAAAACGGTCGTAATACAGACAGGAGAGATTTGTCAAACAAAACGTGACAGGTATGTCGGCTCGTTACGACATAATCATGCCTTCTGCTTAACAAGTGCTTCTCCCCTCGTCGGTGTCAAAATGCTGAATTTAGTATGCTAGTGCTGGGGTAGGGGGGCGTTGGTTTGCTGAATGTTCAATAATAATTTCTTTAGGCCACACGTGTTCCCGTTTCTTGAATATGGGATAAATGCTTATTTTAAGCTTGTATTTTGCTATGGAGCAAGACTAGGTGGTTGGAAATTGCCAGGCATTATCCAGGCGCCAAAACACCCTTTCAGATATAAGGATAAAATTAATTAAGAAAGCATTTATACACTTTCAACATTATTATTTTAGAAATAAACCGTAAGCCATTATGTCTCCAAAGATTATGTCCACTACACTAGATATCATAGACACGAGCTTGTATTAAGTATGCTGGCAGTGTTCTTGTAACCTTGCCCGTCGGGATCTGTTATTCAGTTCCTTTTAAAAATACCTATCTCATGTTCTAATCGTCCTAGTCATATGTCCTAGCCGGGACAAATTTCCCCAACCAAATTTGCTCAAATCCTGGTTTATCGTCAAATTAGCTCTCGTACCATAGGGTCTTATCTCAGACCAAACACAACTAGACTTGCAAATCTCGTACCACCCTCTGTCACGTCTGTCTCTCTTCCACAAAAAAAGTATGAAAAACGATGTACTTCGAATCCAAACTGTCACTTTGACTACTAATTTGACAGTTTGGATTCAGAATCACCCTGATACGCAGTAAGGGACGGAAGATTGTCTCTTACTCTTTCACTCTTGCATATTTTTTATAGCGTTCTCTCGTTTTATTCTAAACGTCAGTGTAGGTTTGAAAGTTTAGTTATTTTTGGTCTGAGGGTCTTATAGTAATATTTTTCTCGCTGTGTTACAGGAATAGCGCTAGATGAGTGGTAAAACATTGTCACTGTCACACCCGTACCTAAACAATATTACGATTTAAGACCAGTATCACAAATTATTGAATTTTGAAAATTATTTAGTACGATAAAATACGTATTTTCCAGTGCGTTCCGAGTGTCAGCTATCAGCGTGTGAAGTCCTGGAACTGATGAAATCAGGAAACAACAACGAGGTGTCCAACAGTCCAGAAGAGCCATCGCCATGCTCCCAAGACCTACAATGGAAACAATTGGACAGAAGATTGAGAGCTATCGAACAACCAGGTCAGTACCTGAAGAAACTGTGAATTTTATTGCAAAGGTTTGTTATGTAAGAGCTGCTGTGGAAAAAGGATACACATCTGACTAAAGCATTTATCTTAAAGCTAACCAATTAACATAGTGTTGCGCAACCAGACTTAGGAAACTTCAAAACACAATCTGAACGTGAATTGTTAATGATAGTAGTCTTCTTAACGTTTACAGGTTCCATCAACTAATATTATAAACTATCCTAGGTTAAGGATTAAGTTTTATGTATGTAGGTAGATCGCCAGAATGGTTTCTGACTCCTGAAAGTTGGGACTGAGCAAAAACGTACATAGTGTTGCGTAATCAGACTTATGAAACTTCGAAACACAATCTGCATGCCAAAAAGTTGTGTACGCTGTATTAGGTTCACAAGGGGAGCTCCTATCATAAAACGTGAATTGTTAAAATTATAGTAGTCTTCTTAACACTTACAGGTTCCATTAACTAATATTATAATCCATTCAAGGTTAATGATAAAGTTTTATGTATGTAGGTAGATCGCCAGAATGGTTTCTGACTCCTGAAAGTTTGGACTGAGCAAAAACTTATTTTTATTCACTTCGAATATGGTGGAGCTGCATGGTTAACTAATTATTAAATAGGTAGGCTCGTTACTATTCGAGAAAACGTTCACAGAACTCTCCCGCGGTTTTCGTCACGTTGTTTTCCTTCACTGTTCAGAGGACTAAATTATGTAGACACGTAAAAGAGATCTATTAATACAAAAAAAGAAGACATTATGCTAAAAATGAGGAAAATCACGAAAATACTCTGGTTTATTGCCGAATTCTCATTAACTTGAACGAAAAAACATTACTGTATTTTACCTGTGGAATGTAGCCATTTTAAGTACATTTTCTTGTACCGCAAAAGACGATTAATGTTCGTTTAAAAACAGAAGAATGTCCGTTAAAACAACATTTTGTAAACATGAGCTATTTGATAAACATTAAATTAAAATCCTATTATGTAAACAGTGACTACGAACTTAACAAGTAGGTAAGTACATAAATAGGGTAATTGATTATGAACAAATATTTTTTTAGATTCAGATGCCATTCATTATCTTAAATATAGGTACCTAGATTGGTACGGCCATCAATATGATTTAGGTACACATGATAAGAACACAAAACTCTTGTTCAATATTTTTTGTACGCCGGTTACGAGACAAACATTTTAAATGGTTCAATTTAGATAAATAAATATGCATATACAGCACCCGGCCAAAAACGTGGTCTAGCCCTTCCGTTAAAACTAAAATGTCAAAGGTAAAGATTTTATGTAAGCCTTCTTGTGTTTGACAATCCTAAAATTAGGGTGCTAAACCGATACACTTACATAAATGCATACATATACGTAGATAAATAAAACACCCAGACGCCCAAACAAATGCCTCAGCACATCAAAGCATTATGTCCGTAGCGGGAATCGCACCCGCGACCGCCGTCCTAGAGGCTGTCCATTCCGTGCCATGATTTGACTGATTTGACATACTACCTGACAAGCTCAATTGAGCCTGAAAACTATATCTTCTGACTAGTTATCCTTAAGATGTAATTTACCTCCCACAGTGTGGACAGTAAGTGTGTCGCAGTCCCGATGGCGTCAGTGCGGCAAGGGCGTCTGCCGCTGCGACCACACCAAGCGAGCGCTGAACTGCTGGCGCGCTGGTCTCACCAGTCTCACGGCTGAACTCGTGGCACCGGCAGACTTGCTCAATATGTGAGGAACTACTGAAATATTAACGTAACCTAGCCATATGTCAAAACGTGGTTTAGTTCTACAGCTCCACTAGAAAGCGCTCAAAAAAAGAAGACGACAAGACAAGTAGTAGTTATAATGTTTGGGAAAAATCATGTCTTGTCACCTACATACTTACCTTCTAGTCCCAAGATTCAGCGGTTTTTGTTAGATTCTGTATGCAGTTCCATTTGATTGATATAATTATTTTCATCAAGTTCAATCCACTTCTGCATTTGTTTAAACACTTTTTTTTTGTAATCATGCTGATCAGCGATATACATAGAATGCATCATGCTTTTATCTTCCAAGCATTTGTTTTAGCAGCCGGCTAAAGCCGGATTTGGACAATTATTTTGGTTTATTCAGGCTATGAGCTAGTAAATTGTAACTGAAGGCCCATATTGACAGTCTTAACTCTGTTTTGTACTAAACGTGGCCGATGTGGGTGTGATCCTAAGGTTCTTCCCACTCCCTTCTGAGGATTACGGACATTAAGAGCTTAAAACGGTTATTATAGCGCGAAAATTAACCAAAGATAAGCTTTCAGCTTACCTGCGTTGTTTGCCGTTTTAAAATTTTAATATCATGTCAGAGCACTTTAAAAAAAGGAACTTAACAATATATGTAATGTATGTAATTACTACATTATTTCCTAACAACAACAAAATATTTAAATATAAAAAAACAAGAAGAAGCATAATGAATCAGCAAAGTATTTTCAAAACTCATGGTGCTTGATACCTATAAAAAA
Source organism: Conopomorpha cramerella (assembly GCA_012932125.1). Classification (NCBI taxonomy): domain Eukaryota; kingdom Metazoa; phylum Arthropoda; class Insecta; order Lepidoptera; family Gracillariidae; genus Conopomorpha; species Conopomorpha cramerella. The sequence continues at coordinate 538 of SJJU01031215.1, read as the reverse complement.
TAATATCAGTACACTTCAGACGTAGCTCATTGTACCATAAAATTACATATTCCATCGTCTAACAAGTTCTATTGGGACGATACAAACCCATGTAATTGATTTTACAAAGTTCTCTCGGAACATTAATGGGGTTATTTATGCATAGAGATGTCGACGACTTTCTTATGAAAACATCTCCAGACATTTATCCAAAACAAACTTGTATTAGGACTGAGATATGACGTATTTGCAAAAGGATAGTGCACTCGTAAATCAAAAAGTGTTTTTCACTGTTCAATTCGTTTTTCGTCAATAGTCAACAAGAACTTATTGAAATAACACTGCTTTATTTGAGTGAAATAAGTATATATACATATATGTAGTGTTTGAGACAAAAAGTAACAAGATTCAGAACATTTATTAGTGGCGAAGCTAGGGGGTAAGCCGGTAGTACAAGACAAGACTATGGCACAAGCCAGGCACATTTTTTTTTTTTTAAAGAAAATTATGTAGCGTAGGGACTTATTATAGTTCAAATAAATAAGACAAATAAAAAATC
>SJJU01031200.1:0-15114 GCA_012932125.1 Conopomorpha cramerella | reverse complement strand
CGTCTAGTCACGGGTACACGCAGGTCGCATGTAAATTAGCGAAGGAGATCGCACTAATTGGGGAGCTCAAATGTAAAAGTTTACTTCAAACTCCTGCGTGTTAATTTATCACTGACATTCCACAATTATCCTTCTCTGTCCTCGCACGTATTTTGTAAATAAACGTCCCAAGATTTGGCGCCAATGCTCCCCTCTAGAGGCGCTACTCTATAAACAGATAGGTATTTTTTTTCTTAAGAGTCCCTGTGAAATGTCGAGCTTTTGTTATTATAGTTTTTGGGAAACATTTTAATGCTGAGAAAACTTCTGCGACAAAAAATATATTCCGGGACATTTCACACAGCACAAACACGTCACTATAACAATTATTTCATCGATGTAAATAGAACTCACGTACGACGTTCGTTCTAGAGGTAGGTGCCACTATTGTCCTTTTGTCAATTAACGGACAGTTGACGGACTTATGTCGTCTTGTAGACAGGATGTCTGCCTCTATTCGGTAAGATTGTTGGTTCGATTCGCACCGCTGACAGGTAGTTAGGTGACGATCTATTCATTACTTATTGTATGTGTTAGGGTGTTTTATTTATACATGTGTGTATTTAAAAGAAAAGAAAAATGCCTATTTTAATAAATAAAGTTTATTTTGTTTTCTGATGCTCGTAACAGCTGTGTGGTGACGGCAAATGGAACACCATGTTCACCACCACAGGTCAACATTTCCCGCCGTGGGGTTCGTAAGAAGCGACCGAGTGTACAATTCAGAGGACGGGCAGCAGAGTACTCTGTGAGCTGTTAAATCACAAAAACACTGCAAGCGTGGCGATTATTGGCATTTCCCCCCAAATGATCACGGAAATTATTGGGGTGGCCCTCGTCCAGCAGGGAAGATCTGATGATGATGTTTGACAGAAGTGCTTTAGTTCCTTTACATGTAATGAAGGCAGTGTGTGTATCGTTGTAAAACATTTATTTAAGTACATATTCAGTCAGTATTTCAAAGCAAGCAAAGAAATTGTAGGGTTAAGCGAACTGAAAATATCTACACCATTTTACACCTTTCGAGTACCTAATTGTAACAACAAAGCCTCTTTGTACGTTAATGCCTATTCTACGGCTCTCGGCACTTTTCCCCTTTGTTTTAGTGAAATGAAAGTAGCTAATTAATTTGAAGTGTAAAAATACAGCTCTACATCTACGTTGCCGGCGTGTAAACGGTGAGGGGCGGGGAGATGTATATCATAGTTACCCTACCCATATCTCAATCTAGATAACGGAGTTTTCTTGTTTGAAACTACGTTTTCAGAAATAAAATAGTATTCACTTACTAGATATCTTAAATGCAATAACTGTACTTGTTTTTGAAATTAAAGACCAGCTGAACCCGGGAAACGTTGTTTGGCCAATATACATTGTTAACAGTACGATTATGCATGTATCATGCATATGAACACTCCTCAAGAATCATTATGTCTATTAAAGAAATCCGCACCAAAATCCGTTCGACAGTTTTAAAGATCTAAGCATACATAGGCACAGACAGCGAGAGGCGACTTTGTTTTATACAGTATTAAAGTGATTCTACAGTCAAGTACTGTTCCAACAATTCTTCCGGTTTTTGCCTGGGATATGGATATGTAATGGCTGGGAAAACAATATTATTAATTTAACTAATATCCGATTTCGTGAAGCGTAATCAATAGTACAACGCAATCCAAACAATTGATCATTGACATGATTTGACAGCGCTCCAAGAAACCGGATATACATATCTAACTACGTAATGTATTACGTAGAGAAATGAAAAAAAAATACGCTTTTTAATCACCAAGTGGGGTAAGCAGTGGCACTTCCTAAGCTATATTACGAAAATCTATATTATTATTAGTAGGTACACTAGTACCAACGGGTTTGTGCTTGTCTATTACTATGATTACATTGATATAATATCCCCGCTTATTTATGTTTGACTTCCGCTCCTTTACCACCTTACAATAAGTAATAATCTTCTGTGCTCAATCTTGTCATGTACTTATGAAATGTTGATTTTATGTAATGTCATTTCATTAGGTTTATGTTTATTTTGTATTAGTATAATATATGTTTTTACATTTAGATATACCTGCTCTGCAATGTAAAGAAAAGAATACAATCTGTTACGAGTGAAGTGTACGCCTATAATAGGAATACTTAATCGGAATAATCTTAAACTACAAATATTTTAAATGTATTGAGTAATATTCTGTTTGTGTACCATAACATAAATAAATAGATCACATACATGCTTTATCTTAAGAATTAGGTTCTTCATTGTGGAATTCAATGAAATAATTTTAATTTGAACTTTGTTATGAGCCATCTCCTGACATCAATAAGCAAAAGCATAACAAAATATTTTATTTTTTCGTTATTGACATAGGTTTCATTGGGGAATGTTTGGTATGATGGGCTGAAGCACTTTGTAGTTCAGTTTCGACAAAGTTTTTGAGACTTACTCGGTCACGATGGAAAATCTACCCCAGGTTAGATATTCGGAAAATGCACGATCGATTATCCACCCTGCCATACAACTGAAAACTTAATTTATATGACGAGATGGATTCTCGGTCGCGTGTTTTCCCACCTTCCACCCTGGGGTGGATTTTCTAGGGTTTCAGGATAAGCCGTTTTTTTTTATTCAACGTTGTATAGTGTCGAGAGTTGGTCTCCGTGCGGCAATCAGTCGCGTGCTCGCGCAGCTGTGATTACGTCCCGTCGTCGCTCAAGTCAAATAGGGAATTATACGTGAAATACCGACACTGCTTGAATGGAAACGTAACCAGCAACGACGGAATTAACACTAGGGTAGGAATTATTAATCTAGATATTTTTTTTGTGGTCAGTCGACATGGTGTACAACAACTTTTCAAATAACATTGTGTTTTTTTATACCTATAGAAATGTATGTGATTATTTAAAAATAAGTTTCGATGTGAAGCGATATAACTTTAAAAGCAAAGCTGTAAGGCCTCATTCTGGGAGATTCATCATCAGCCACGTGACGTCCACTGTTCAACGAGGTCCTTACCTTAATGATTTCCATGAAAATTTGGTGCAAATACCATTAATCGATATTTTCAGTTCGCTTAACCCTACGATTTCTTTGCAAGAAATACTGAGACGTACCTACTTAAATAAATGTTTTTCAACAATACACACACTGCCTTCATTACATGTAAAGTAACTAAAGCACTTGTGTCAAACATCATCATCAGACCTTCCCAGCTGGACGAGGGCCTCCCCCAATAATATCCGTGATCATTTGGGGGGAAATGCCAATAATCGCCACGCTTGATAGACGGGTTGGCGATCGCAGTGGTGTTATGGTTTAACTCACAGAAAGCGCTGCTGCCCGTCCTCTGGGTTTCCTCGGTCGCTCAAGGAGACTCAGTGTGCATCATGTAACTATGGGACATAACAACATCTAGTAGGTTGTTATGTCCCATTTTATTTGCAAACCATTATCAGCATCATGTTGTCAGCCTACTGATGTCCGCTGCTGGACCTGGGCCTCCCAAAACGGGCGCCACAACGATCGGTCTTGTGCCGTTTTCCGTCATACTTCGATGTACTACGACAAAATATGATGCACTGATGGCAATATAAGGAACAATTTTCATTATTTCAAGAGCCTAAGATACGTCTACTTTGGTGCCAAAGACATGTTTCGAGCCTTTCGTTCAGATCAATCCAGCCGTTTCAATTTTGTACATACATAATACAAACAAACATAAACTACATAAAGGAACGTAGTTATATATAAATATAGCATTTTCATCTCGTTCCAGCAAACAAAATACAGTTTCAATCTCATATTCAATAATAAATATTACTTACTTTCCTGCCCACTTTTTTCATTATTGCAAAAAAAAAAAAGATACGATTTCCTTCCAAAAATAAAAAATCCCGAGAGCGGAAACCGCACATTCGAAACACTTTCCCGTCACGTGAAAATAATAATAATAAAAAAAGAAACTTATAGAGAGACAGGTGACATTTTATTCATAGAGAAATCAGTCACAATTTATCATCGTGGAAAAGCTTGGTGCATTTTCACTCTAACAGAAGCCACGGGGCTGGAAGTAAGATAGCGGTAGCGGTTCTTTTGTGTAGGGAGGCCGATTGTTCGCGGCTCTTTCAAAATTCGAACGAATGTGCGACTCAGTACGGGTGGACGCCTGATAGAAGTGACACTCTGTGTGTACCTAATCCATATATTTCTATTTATGTAAGTATGTATTTAAAAGAAAATTAAAGTGTATTTAAGTATATTTCGTTGTCTGAATTCCATAGCGCTTTAGCTACTTAACATGTGATGAAGGCAATGTGTGTGTTGATTTTACAATATTATAATTTATAGGGTTTACACTCGTTTTGGGGCTAGTCCAAAAACCTGCAGCCTCTTGAATTCCATGTTTGAAAATAATATACAGGGTAATAATGACTTCGGGGTCATGATCCAGACTTTTTTATTCAGCAGCAGCGATTCGAATGTTAGGTATAACTTCTTTTCATGAAAAAAGTAATTTTTGGTATAAATGTTTGCATGATCATCATTTTTTTGGGTAAGAAACGATATGTTTAAACAAGTTTAAAATGTCTCAGTCACAAAAACAACTGTTGAATTATAATTTAATCTTAGGAAATAGTTATGTGTCACGAACCGAATAAGGTTGTCGTATTTACATTTACAATTTATTACATTTGTATCGTCATTCTTGGTAAAAAATTGTCAACTAAAGAAACGGGTCAAACATAATTTTGTGTACGCAACACAATATCTGAATATCGCGAAATCAAGGAGAGCTAGCTTAGTAAAAGAAACCGTTTTTTTTAAGACAATAAAACAGCTAAAAGTAATGTCCTAAGTATTGTCGTCTTATCCTACTAATATTACGAACATGAAAGTTTGTATGTGTCGGTGGATGTTTGTTACTCATTCACGCAGAAAGTAAGCTTGTAGCTTAATAATAATAAGCTTAATTGTAGCTTATAAACTAGAATAACATATAGGCTATAAGGTATTTTGGTAAAACAACGTTAGCCAGGTAGGTCAGCTAGTAATCAATATTTACTTTCAGAATTATGTTTACTTTTTTGTTGTACTTATTGAAGTTTTCTAGAATATGACCCGGAAGTTATTTTCACGAATGTAATACATTTTTATAAGTCTATGCCACTTCGTCATCCGTCACGTCACTCTCTGTCATGTTGTATGAAATACGCTTCAACCATGGATTTTTTCTTGGCAAGTACATCTGCTTACCCCGCTTTGTGATTTACAGTCGGGGTAGTTATAATGTATATCTGTAATGTCTCTTTACAATAATACAAATAACAGTAGATTTCATGTCAAAATGATAAGTCACCAGTAAATAAATAAGTACAACCATTAATTGTGATCCCAAAGCCCAAAGCGAGCCCTGCAGGGTCACCTTCTAAGCAAACGCTTACGGTTTACCAAGCCGATATTTAACCCCAACGTGATAGACGGTGACCCCATCGCCGTTATAGGGTTTACATACATTTTGGGGCTAATCGAAAAATCCGTAGCCTCTTACGCTCTGTTTGAAAAATAAAACAAGGCGTCCCTATAAATATTTGTTTATGTATTGTATCTATTTTTTAAGTTTTCGTAGTATTGTATTTTTTTACACCGTTACACCTATACATGTATATTTTTCCCGAAATTAATTATTAATTATTTTTATGCTTACACAAAAAAATACTTATATTTTCAAATCATTGGAATATGTAAATTCATTATATTTCAGTCTAAGTAGTTATTAATAAAATACAACGACAGTGTTAATTTACCATTTTCGATATTATACCATTACAAAAGTTCGGTAATTTAGTCCGGTAGTATTGGTGGTGTTACTGTATGTAATAAATCTATTTCGCACCTGTCATAATAGGTTCAGAATTAAAACGGCCTTTATTCTGTACATATAAAAGTTGACATTTGTTTAGCACCGAACTAAATTTACCGCACAACTGTGACAACACCATAAGAATACGGCAGTAAGTATCTATCTAATACTTCGAAACGTCAGTAAAAAAAATGTTATTCATAGTAACCAGGGGTTCAGAGCATTATACAGTAAAAATATTTAGGCAAAACAATACAGAAAGTAGCGCCACTGACCTACTTTCCTCGGAGAATACACAAGGCATTGTTAAAAGCATTGTATTTTTGTGCCAAAAAGAGCACGGGCTGTAACATTTGACATTTCAATATTAATTCGAAACGAAGTTCTGAATATAGCATTAAGTATACATTGTTGTTTCGGAAACTTGGTAATTCTTAATTCACTTATCATGTAGGGAAATCCTCTCCGAAAGTGATCCTAATGCTGTAAGTTCGGTCTTCTTATATAATTCTACTAGTGGACCCGACAGACGTTGTTCTGTCTTAACCATTAATATGAATATCTAGGGTAGCCTCTGCCCAGCAGTGGATGTCATATTTTCTTTCATAAGAACCTTCTGCTGTCAATAAGCACAACAAAGAAAGAATTAGCGAAATCGGTACACCCGTTCCGGAGTTATGGAATGACAACGAAAAGTGGCTTTGATTTTTATATAATTCTATTTTGTACTGTTACATGAGATCTAGATTTACATCTAGGTTGTAGTGGAAGCCCCGCGATTTCATTCGCGCAGTTTCAGTATTCATTTCTGTACAAAAATACTACGACCAAATTTTAGAACTATAATATACAACTCAAATATTTACGTATTTTCCTTATTATCCACTTAGGTGATCCAAATCACAATTTATTCCCTATAATTAAAAAAAAAGAACCGTAACCGTCGCCCGTCCATACACATGGTTAAAATTCCTCTCAATTTATCGTGTTTGCTATTATATGATTTCCTTGCATGATACCACCTTGAAAATATCTTATTACCAACGAAAAAACATAGCTTAAAAATTAAAAGCGATAAACATAAAACTCACTTCCTCGGCAACAGGATAGACGTGAAGACGATTCTGACCCTGGTGTGCACGGAGTTGGTGGCGAAGAGGTAGCGGCAGCGGCGGTGCGGCGGGTAGAGGCCGGGGTAGCCGGGGCTCGCCAGCACGCACGACCCCGGCGTACGACACGAGATGTCCTGGTAAAGCCAGTCGCAATCTGCCCGACGATGGATTACTTCAGTGATGAGATGGATGAAGCCCGTTCAACTCGGTTGAAGGTTGGGTTTGGGAGTTTAATCGGACTGGACTCTTTGGACCCTCCGTTAACCTTTTAACCGCCAATGTTTTATGTAAATGATATTATTTTGAAAGCTATAGTACTTGGAATATAATTTTAAAACCATTATGAAACAATATAAAAATCTAGCGATCAAAAGGTTAAACGAGTTTCGAGTCCGAAATGATTAAGAGCATTACAGACTTACAAACTGTTTCACTGCACAGCGAGTGTGAAATGCTCTTAATTTTAAAATACCTTTGAAAAATTAGGTGGAGACGCGTCTAGTAGGAGTGAGACTTCCCCTTACTATACGTTTTCATTGGCCAAACGTGCGCAAAAACATGTTTACACCATTCTCGCTGGTTGTTCAGTATTTCTCTAACAATTTATCAGCTCACTAAACCCATGTTAGACATGTTTTCTTCAGCATGATTGGCCAGTGGAAGTGTACGGTTACACGTAGTTACTTATATGAATTTCCTATTTACTAAATAAGATGGGCTGATGATAATGAAATAGGTGAAACATCTTATTTCATTATCATCAGCCAGATTGTCGTTTCAGCAATACTACAGCAAATGCGCTTTCACCAGAAATAGTTGATTCACGTTTCTGAACAAATTTTCTGACTATACCTAGGGAATTTTGCTTCCACGTTTGAAATCATGGAATTTATTTGGCAGTAACGTTTCACAAAGCGGTCGGGATCGCATTTCTGTTATAATTAACAGTGCTGTTTCACGATAGTGGCCTTTGATCGCGTCGCGTCGCTACAGAATTAGGTAAGATACCAATTATCTGTCTAGGTAGGAGCTAGTCCGTTCGGATGTGGCATCAAGATAGATTCAATATCGGCTATTGAAAGGAACACAGTACAAAGGTTGGCATGTCAATTACTGGGAGGGAGCACGTGACAAGGGTCCGCTGTCGCCGCCACTTGCGGCATTTTGCCTCCATTTCTTTACCGCCCTATGGGATATAAATCAAGAACCAATCTACAGAGTGTTAATAAGGACTGTTGACTTTTATACGAAATGACTGTCGGGAGAAAAAAAAATTGAAACGACTTTTTTGCCGAGAACTTTGTTTCAATTTATGACGAACGGAAATTAACTTAAACGAGATTTTTCAGCGTGAATTATTTTTTTGGGTGGTGTTTTAAGGGCCTTGCTACTCATTGCTAAGAGGACTCACCTCTACTACGCGCATACAGTCCACCATTAGATAATATAATAATAGAAAGTAATACGAATGTCATTTGATACTAAGATATTATTTTTCTTGTCACCTTATTGATGGTTTAGTTGACACAGAATGTGTCATCAAAACTGATAGGCCAATTTCTTGGGCCATCGTACATGCCGACGGAAGTTGGCCTACGGGAAGGTATCCGGAACACTCACCTGTGTTGGGCACCCTGGATCCCCCGCGCGGCTGGAAGCCCATGCCTTGCGTGTTGCTCAGCGATGTGAAGCTGAAGAAGGCAAGGAACTGGGACCGCACCGTCTTCTCTGTTATCCTAGTGGAACAGAAATAGTTTTGTTTTAATATTTTTTTAAGATTTTACTAGTGTAACTTTTGATGATTGATATTCCTACTGAGACGCAGTCTTTTTCGCTCGACATAGATAATAAGCTCATTCCTATTTGTTTGCAACTTCTTATAAATTATTATTGTAAACTAGTCTCTAGTCTAACCTAACTACCTAATTAAAAATGTTGTTATTACAATTATTGAATTGTTATGTAATGTTATGTATGTTGCTATAGTACATTAATTTTCTTTCTTTCTACATATCGTAATCTTTAAAACATTTCGTATTTCGCCGAAAATTGGTAGCAATATACTTGTAGATTAACTTAAATTATATCGACATTTTCCCACGTTAAAACGCGTGTAAAACTGCAATGTACAGTACGTCATAAATATACATGAACATGCATCCATAATATTGGAATTTAATAATCGCTGACATTCAACAAACATGGACTTTAAAAAGCTATTTAACATGCAAAAAGCGCTGTTGATCGTATAAACGACGCTAAATTTTTTAATCACCGTCAGAGACAAAATCATTTCTTTTTTCATACGTGACATAGGTATGAATAAATTAATAAATGTACTTTTTATTGCACACTCTTTATTATACGCATTTTTTAAATGTTTGTTTTTGGTTTCCTCTCCTTGTTTAGTATTGTCAGTAACTACATGCGTTTAATCTCACGTATGTACCTGCCATTTCATCATCAGCCACTGGTCGAAGGTCTCCCCGAATGATTTCTGTCATTTGGGGTGAAATGATAATAATCGCCACGGTTATCAGGCGGGATGGCGATCGCAGTGGTGTTGTGGTTTAACTTACACAGAGCGCTGCTGCTGCCCATTCTCTGGAGAGCTCTCTCGGTCGCCTCTTACGATCTCCAAGACGAGAAAAGTTGGGCTGGGATAGCGACACATCTAATCTATTCGTCACCACAAGACCATTGAAAATGCCTATTGGTGCTTAATAAAACTCAGTTGCAACTATAGTGTGTACTGAAATGCTGGTCTCCTCCTGAGGCATGCGGGGGTGAGAGACGGGGAAGTCACCACTAGAGATTGGGACTAGTGACATTTGCCTACCTTTCCATCCCCACAGCTCACATACCTCAGGCGGTGACGTAGCCCTTCCGCGCGCACTATAGTCCGAACGCATTAAATAAATCGTTTGAAATTTCAGTACAATAGTATGTCGGCTATTACCTACTAGCTTAATTGGTACACCAATTAAGTTACACGGCATAACAAATTGATATGTAGCGTCATATTAGCAATACAATAGTTTAGTTTATACTACAGTGTGTGTTGGGGGTAGGCTCATACAACATTGTTAAATGAAGGCCATTCCATATATCTCGCTAACAATGTACGGTCTGATGCAAACCAACTAATATGTTGACCATTAGTACGCGTTTCCAGACCCAACTTCAGAATGTTATGGAAATAATAATAATTTTGAATTGCTTTCTGCTATTACGGACAGAATTTCCCTGTGCAACCGAGTTGTACCACAAGTGCAGTGAGTACAAATAACAATTGAAGTTTATCTTTGCACGTTTCACGTTTCGAGAAATGTAGAAGAGAAAATGTCATTTATTGTATACATGTTGGTTTCGAAATATACTTTTAACCCGAAGGAACAGGTTATTCCGTACCACTATACACTATATAATACATCACCATTACATTGTATAAAACAAAGTCGCCTCCCGCTGTCTGTCCCTATGTATGTTTTGATTTTTTAAAATACGCAACGAATTATCTACAAAAGTAAACCGCATCAAAATCATGCGGTTTTCTTTATAGATAGAGGAATTTTTGAGGAGGGATTTATAGCATATTATGTATGTCGGAGCCTCGCCGGCGTCAGGGCCGCCGGACAGTGGAGAGGGAGTGTTTTCCATTAGGGTAGCTCGAGCAACAAATACACTTGGTAGGACAATAAGTTAATATAATTTGATAGCCTATGAAACAGACACACTCGTGATCACTCTTCGGAGTCCAGCCGCAGTCTCATGGACGGGCACCCCGCCCTTCCGAAGTTATAGTCTTCGCTCCCACGTGCATGTCGAGGCGTGCCAACTTAACCGCCTGCGTTTCGACAACCAATCAGAACGAAGCAGTACTGCTACTACAGTGCTGCCAACAGTAGATGGACAACTCAAGTCAATTGAGAGTCTCCACTGCGACATGTATAATACATGCAGATAGGTAATACCAGAGGAACACTAACAAAAAAACGTTAGCAGGATCTAGCTGACCCTATAAATAAAACAAAGTCGCCTGCCGTTGTCTGTCCCTATGTATGCTGCTGAAGTTTAAAACTTTTAAAAGTTTATACAACGGATTCTCATGCGATTCCATTCTTGAGGAATGTTTTTATGTATAATACATATAGCAAAGTAACATTGTTAACATACGTATATTGACAAAATGACGTTAGCCGGCTCAGCTAGTTAGATATAAAACTGACAAGTTAATGTAATAGAATACCTAGTTCTTTCGCCATAATAGGGAAGAAAATATGAAGCTGAATACAGATGGCTTGTTATATTTGACATGTATGAATCAATAACAGTCAGGTAGTTTGTCAAATGACGTTGTACTGACAATTTACTAACTAATAGTATTGTTCGTGTTAAACCTAGCACCATTATAGTTCATGAGTTTTCTTCCCCATTAAAATACTATAAATGTGCTCTTAACTCTGTAGAAAGACTTCAAAGACAGCTTTGTTCATTTGCCGCTTCCATAGACTTTTATATAGAAAAGCCTTTTTTGAAAGAAAACACCTTAATTTGGCAACCGATTGTTAAATTACAAGGCCGCCTGTGAACTCAAAAGGCAAGCACAAATTGACTGTAACTAGGTAAGTAAAATACAAAAGTTTATAACATCTAGTGAATCTACCTACGCAGAAAGAATTTCTAATAAACAACGTATTTAAACTTACTATTTGTACACTGCAAAAATAAACTCTACATAGAGCCATGTATACGAGACTATAATTAATATTTATGAAGTTAATGTTGCTCTTAGCCTATTACTTAATAGGCTAAGAGCAACAAAGTCGTGAAAACATTTCCAATGATCCTCAACTTTTACGGTATCTTTTTCAACATCACTCATCATTATGAGATTATATCATGCTAGTCAACGCCCCGCGATTTCATCCGCGTACCTAGTAAATACGTAATATTTTAGCTTTTTTAGCTCATGCTTTTAATTTCCATTAAAAATACTACCATCAAGTTTTAGGTACTAAACTCCAAAATTTATTTTTTTCTCATATAAACTTCCTGGATGAGATGAGAAAAATACATTCTTATCTCACGTAAACATCATAAAAGGAATTCCAGTGCAAAATTTGACCTATCTAGAGTCAAGTATTTAGGCTTGGCCTTGATGAGTCCGTGATGAATAAATTTTAAAATATTGTATCAATCTTCTATTATATAAAAATCAAAGCCACTTTTCGTTGTCATTCCATAACTCCGAAACGGGTGGACCGATTTCGCTAATTCTATTTTTGTGCTCACTAATGACAGCAGAAGGTTCTTATGAAAGAAAAAAAAAATGACATCCAGTGCTAGGCACAGGCCACCCTAGATATTCATATTAATAGTTAAGACAGGACAACAGGGAGAGGACAGTCGGTATTCCGACCGCCGATGTCCCTATCCTCCGCGCCCTTGCGGGGCCGCCACCGCTAGATGGCGGCGTTGGAGGCACCGCAGGGGAAGAGAGCTGTCAGCTATTTGCGGTGCGCTGCACTCCCGTCCTCTGCGGCCGGAAGCGAGGAAGATGTCGACCCCACGAGATCAGGGGTCCGACGCCGGTGGCGGTTGGTTGTCGGCCGTCCCGTCGTCCAGACCTGTAGTTCCGTCGTTATAGAAAAGAATAGGGCTACCGGTATCCCCTGCCTGGCGTATTAAGGCGTCCCTAAAAGGGGGGTCCTTTTGGGGTCGTGCGGTGTCGGATATAGTGGGGTCCCGGCAAACCTGCTTGGACGGCCCGGGAAGGGCGGCGGCTTACCCTATGCTTGGTAACGCCGCCGGTGAAGGAGGTCGCTGGGGGCAGACACACACCGTTATCTGCCCCGAGACGAGTCCGAACAGGACCGATCGCTTGGGCGGGTCCTGATGCAATTCCTTCGGGTCCCCCCGGGCCCCCCCCTGCCTGCGACACGGAGGTCATCATGGGGGTTTAGTCGGTAAGAATCCGACACTATCCCGTTCGCTGTCCTCATGGCGGCGGGGTGTCCATGAGGATTCCCCCATGTAAAAAAAAGGACAACGTCTGTCGAGTCCACTAGTAAAATATAAAAAAGCAATGAATGAAATAATAATTATTATCAGTAACACAAACTTATTACTTATGTATGTCTTCACAAATGTAATCATTAAAATTATGTTCTGAGCTGTATTGAATGAATGGCTCGGAGTCAATACGTCGATCGCCCACACGGCTCTGTATTGAGAGACACGTGCCTCGTTGAAAGGGAGTGAAAAAAAAAACTTTTTTATTCAGACATAAATATCACAATGCTATCTGGCCATTCGAACGAAACAAATGGTTATCCCGTGTTGCGTCCAAAGAGGGGTGCACCGAGCCTCACATTTATTTGCACATTGGCGAAAGCACCAGCATAAAAACGTCCGTATGTACCGTCGATTGTACTAGCATAGAAGCGATTTACGTTTGCGCAAGGCTGGATAGGTAGGTGCCTCTTGTAGTATCGCGGGTGCTCACTTCGCGAGCCATCACAGTAAATTCAGTGATAAATTCAATAGCGCTTTGTGAGCTCGTCGGCCACAAGCGATCGGAAACAATACTCATTTACGACCCTCAGTTCCATTAGCGTACGAAAATGTAATTAATTATTGCTCATTTCACTGAAACGATCTGAATATCTGGGATAGAGTCGACTATTGTGATTGGTTGTTTGGATGAGTACGGTATGTACTAATTGCCTGCGCTGCGCCCGTTTCGGATGCCACTCATGTGGGATTTTGGTTTATATGCTCGAATTGTTACCGTACTAAATAGATAGGTATTCTCGGTTATGCCGCCGCACCTCGCACTGTTGGTGAAACTGAGGCCATAATATTGATCCTCAATACGATAGAGGTAGATAGAGTAGATCTCTGTCCTACCTGTGATGACATACTGAGCTGAGACTTGGACACTGACGGCGCGGCTCGCCGACAATATCTCACCCTCAGGCAAGGTGGACTGATGATATGGCCAAGATGGCTGGCAAAAGCTGGATGCAAGACGCCGAAAACAAACAACAGAACAACTGCAACTGCAACTAGCGTGCAACTGGACAGGCCTATGTCCAGCAATGGACGAATATGTGTTGATGACGATTCCATCTAAACTGAAACTGTCAGACTACAATTTACCAATTGCTCAGCAGTTCCTGGAATCTGAAGTTATTCCTTGCCTGTCGTAAGAAGGTTCTCCCACGGTAAAATAGACTACAATTGACATAAGAGGAATCAAGGCGTCTCCAAATATTTTGTGCATCCTGAATATCGTTAAATAGAGAAAACCAGAATGCCGGATAAATATGAAATTAATATTTACCTGCATGCTCTATATTCTGTATTATTTTTAAAATGAATGAATTCGTTATTTACTTCAATTTAATACCTGTGCGATAGTAAAAATGTTCCTAAAGTGTTTATATTAACTATCACTCAAAAGTCCGTAGGCATTAAAAACACAGAAACCAGACTAATATATTTTTGAATAAGTACAACCTTCCAACTCCCAGTCAAAGGTTTAGAAAAATTGCGCAAAAAACTTTTCGAAAATAAAAAAAAATACAAAAAGTAGATATGTTACATTCATAAAATGGAAAACCATCGGGAATTTAGCGCACAATACATACTTTAAATTTGCTTTTTAACAGGGAGTAAGCGCGCTCCACTGAATGATACGTTAAATGTTTTGTAATACGTAGGTACCCATCCAATATATGCATATAAATTAACTATGTCTCTGATCTTATTTACCCATTTTTTCCACTGGTAGTCGCACGCGATATCATTCTCTCCCGAGATTTGGGTTTTTGGGCGCTTTGGTCGGCTTTCACCAGAAGCTATCCACTAAGCGGACAGCCGATTCGACTCCGGTGTGTAGTGATGAATCCAGGTTTCGAATATTATATAATAATACTGAATATTATATATCATTATTGATGCGTTTGAAGAATGAAATCGCAAACAAAGAACCCCAAATGAAGAAGAAAAAGTTGCTGTTTCACCAGGACAACGCGTCTTGCCACAAGTCTTAAGCCACATGGCTAAAATGGAGAAATTACACT
>SJJU01031199.1:0-14246 GCA_012932125.1 Conopomorpha cramerella | reverse complement strand
GGCCAACTGCTCGGATAGGAAAGATCTTTTTCCAGGGGTTAGTAAAGATTTGTTAGAAACATAATCTCGAAGGAAAAATTTGTTACACTAAAATTGGCCAGATTAGGTCCGACAGGATATGGCCGCTCCGACCGCATGTTGCCGTAGATATCAAACGCTATAAAACAGTATCTACACTATTACTAAGGACTTTTGATACATCATTGGAAAGCTTTTGATTTGTTTCATTTGTTAGGCAATATGTCTGCACTGTTGCATTAATTAACAAAAGTTATGAACATAATTAGATTACAATAATATCGATGCTTACAACTACGCAATAAGTTAGTTTTTTTAAAGTATTTTATTACCAGTCGTTAGTAAAAGATTTGTTACAATCAATGAAAGTGTAATCCAACTAATAAATTAATAGGCTTTTTTGTTAGAGCGAATTTAAGTTGGCCGCTCCGTAGGCCATATGCCGAAAATATTGTGACGTCTAATTAGCTACGGGATTCGTATTTTTAACAATTGCCAATGCAAAACTATGCAATATATTCTTCATTATCGACTTATTAAGGAATCAAAACTCAAACTTACACAATTCAGGAAAAAATAACAATAACCTTTTACTATGGATATTGTCTCAAGTACGGTGACTATGATTCAAGGTAAATTGTTTTCATACTCGCCCCGTAAAAAAATAGTTGTAGTCAATAGTTGATATTTTATTTACCTTTATTTTTTGTTAATAATTTATGTTGATTTTGAATAAAGCATCATGACAAATCAAACTGTGTTTTTTTACGGGGCGAGTATGAAAACAATTTACCTTGAATCATAGTCACCGTACTTGAGACAATATCCATAGTAAAAGGTTATTGTTATTTTTTCCTAAATTGTGTAAGTTTGAGTTTTGATTCCTTAATAAGTCGATAATGAAGAATATATTGCATAGTTTTGCATTGACAATTGTTAAAAATACGAATCCCGTAGCTAATTAGACGTCACAATATTTTCGGCATATGGCCTACGGAGCGGCCAACTTAAATTCGCTCTAACAAAAAAGCCTATTAATTTATTAGTTGGATTACGCTTTCAATGATTGTAACAAATCTTTTACTAACGACTGATAATAAAATACTTTAAAAAAACTAACTTATTGCGTAGTTGTAAGCATCGATATTATTGTAATCTAATTATGTTCATAACTTTTTGTTAATTAATGCAACAGCGCCGACATATAGCCTAACAAATGTAACAAATCAAAAGCTTTCCAATGATGTATCAAAAGTCCTTAGTCATAGTGTAGATACTGTTTTATAGCGTTTGATATCTACCGCAACATGCGGTCGGAGCGGCCATATTCTGTCGGACCTAATTTGGCCAATTTTAGTGTAACAAATTTTTCCTTCGGGATTATGTTTCTAACAAATCTTTACTAACCCCTGGAAAAAGATCTTTCCTATCAGAGCAGTTGGCCGCGTGGTTGAAATGTACATAAAGCGTCATCCATACCAGGTCGATTTACAATTTACGCCAACCAAACGGTTTGAGTCTACTTTCATAGTGCGAACTGCCAGTATGTGGAACGACTTGCCGGAGTCTGTATTTCCTGCGCAGTACAATCTGAAGGTCTTCAAGTCACTGGGGTTAATAGGTACCTAATGAACAAGTGTGCTCCATCGTACACGCTGCTTAACATCAGGCAGGATCGTGGTCAAACGCTTGTTCAAGGTGTTTAAAAAAAATGCTTCGTCTGCTGATGATAAAATTAAAATTGAAACAGCCACAGGTCTCGTGAATATCCGCCACAGGGTTCGTCAATGTCCTAATAGATACACAACACCATAAGATTGAAACTCAAATGAATGTCATTAGACATTAAGGTTAATTGTTCACTTGTCACAATACAACAACTCTACCTTATTGACGTTTTAGTGACTCGGGAAATGTCGTCAACACTGATAGACAAGAACGTATGTGGTCCAGTTGGTCGGATACTTGACTTGTAACCGAGAGGTCGCGGGTTCTAGTCCGCCTACTGGACGTGTACCAATGGGACTCTTTCAGAGCCTATGTACTTACGCAACGCAACGCTCGTACGGTGAAGGACAACATCGTGATGAAACCCGCACATCACAAGGCGTGTAAACCCTATAACGGCGATGGGCTCACCCCCTGTCACGTTGGATTAAATACGCTTGGTGAACCGTAGGCGTTTGCTTTAGCAAGTGCCCCGCTTTGACATTAAAAGGCGTGAAGTGTATTCTATTCTGATAGACCACTTTCTTAGTCAACCGTACCTACCTATTCTGAGACAGTGTTTTTTTTTTCTCCAAAGTAATTGTTATTCCTTAACAGGTTTTTATAAATTGTGACCTTGCGATTCCCAAACAAAAACACTTACGTAATAAAAAACATGGGAATCACGTTGAATATTTATCGGAATGTGATACGAAAAAAAAATAGGTGAGTTTATTTTTTATTATTAAATCAACTCGTTCGATTTTTACTGGGGAAGTACCATGACATGTTATATTAAAATTACGATAATATGTTAGTTGCTCGGGGAAATCCGTTATGGTTACTGCGCAGGTAACGGGGCAACCGCGAGTTTATGTGGTTCTCGCACCCATTGACACATTCATCATCATCATCATCAGCCCATACTTATCCACTGCTGGACATAGGCCTCTCCAATTGCACGCCACTGTGATCTGTTTTCGGCTTCGTGCATCCAGCTTCTGCCAGCCATCTTGCGCATATCATCAGTCCACCCTGCCTGCCTTTAGACACTGCCCCTAAAGCGGAAAGTAAAATAGACACAATAAATGTTTTTTTTTGAGGAAAATGCCCATAGTCGCCAAACTGGGCAGGCGGGTTGGCGATTGCAGTGGTGATGTGGTTTAACTCACAGAGAGCGCTGCTGCCCGTCCTCTGGAGGGTTCCCTCGGTCGTCTCTAACGACCCCCATAGCAAGAAAAGTTTGGCTGGGGTATACACATGTATTCTATTCGCCGTCACCACACGGCAGAAGCTGGATGCGAGAAGCCGAAAACAGATCACAGTGGCGTGCAATTGGAGAGTCCTATGTCCAGCAGTGGACAAGTATGGGCTGATGATTCTAAAATGAGTCTATCCTTGAGATCATGTCTGATTAGCGCCACCCGTGAGATTTGGAACTACTTTTGACGTATTGGTAGCTATCAGAAAACCACTTTTTGGCATAATTTTGCAAAATGCGACCTTATCGCTCAGAGGATACGACTTTAAACTGAAGATGGTAAGGTATTTACGAATCCCGACTATCAGTGAGTGACGACAGAATGTTACAAGATGTTATTATTTTGTACAGTTTTTCTGAATCGATTGCAGATAAAACTAATACTTACATCTCCATTCACGATATCTCTTGGAAAATTCACTGTCTGCGTGTCAGAAAAATCTCCTATCTTATCCTTTATTTATCGCAAAATGCTTTCAATGACGGCGGATACTTTTTTTTTGGGGGAAATTCATTCTACTTACACTTAAATCCAAGATCTATATCCACGTGTATACAAGGACAAGTTTCATGTAGCAATTTCTAATTTGTTTTGGTTTCCAAGATCTCTTAGGACATATTCTAAGAGAGTATTAATTGAGTATTTGTATCTTTAACAAAAAGATGATTAGAGCGAGACAACACGATTGAGCAGAGATCTTTCTGTTCTTGAGTGGAGTTACAGAATACGCGTCATAAAGTTAGGTTACTCAATTAAACCCACCCACTCGTGGGAATTTTGGGAATTAATTGTTTGTCGCTGAGATGCTACTTTGTTTATAACTTAAATGGGCTATTTATAATTGGATAGTATTTAAACGTGCATCAAAAAAGTCTAACCTAACCAAAATACTGACTTAGCGACAAAATTACTGATTTAGTCAGCTAATAAATACAAAATCAAAAATTTTTCTGCTCAATTAGTAATTTTGCTGCTCAACTTAGTATTTTTAGGCGCTCAACTTATTATATTCCTTTATAATTTAGTCCAAATCGTTTTCAGACTTTTCTAAGTCTTAAGTCTAGTCCAATGAAAATGTACGTTTTATTAGATCATCATCATCATCAGCCCATTTGTCCGAATATTAGATAAATAAATAATAATAAATAAACAACACGCACATCGCTTTCATCCCATGTTAAGTGCTAAAGCACTTGTGTTATGGAATTCAGACAACGAAATATACTTACTTAAATACATTTTATTTGTTTTAAATACATACTTATATAAATAAAACACCCAGACACATCCGACAAATACTTAAATGCTCATCATCTAGGTACCTGTCAGCGGTGGGAATCAAACCCACGGCCTCACAGAATATAGTCAGACATGCTGATCAACGAAATATACTTATTTAAATACAATATTTCTTTTAAATACAAACTTATATCAATAAAACACCTAGACACATCCGATAAATACTTAAATGCTCATCATCTAGGTACCTGTCAGCGGTGGGAATCGAACCCACGATCTTACAGAATATAGGCAGACGTACTGACCACTACACCTACGGGCCCGTAGATGTGTTTGTAGACTAGCTGTTCTCACAATATATTCCGCGAATTTCAGGATGCAATAGCCTTTAATACTTCTAATTTAAGAGTCACTCCAGGCCAACTTTCCCTGTCTCGGATGTCGTAAAAGGCGACCAAGGGAACCCTCCAGAGGACGGGCAGCAGCGCTCTCTGTGAGTTAAACCACAACACCATTACGATCGCCAACCCGCCTGCCAAACGTGCCAATTATTGACATATCTTCCCAAATTATCATGGAAATCATTGGGGAAGGCCCTCGACCAGCAGTGGACTTCTAATATTTCAATGAATATGTACTATTTTTCATGTATTTTCATTGGCGATTTGAAAAGATGCCCGTTTCTTCCCGGTTCTTCTGATCAGTAAAAGAAATTATTTTTATTTTTAAAGTCATAAATGACGTTCATCAAGCTTTGTGTTATGCAACTGTATATCTGTATGTTATAGCACTTATAAAGATGAAATAAAGAAATTTTGACTTTGACATGATGGTTAAGAAGTTGTCTCGGTAAAGCGTGACAAATAAGCTTACTTTCACAGCAATAAAACAATGTCGCCTCCCGCTGTCTGCCCCTTTCTATGCTTAGATCTTTAAACACTATGCAACGGATTTTCATGCGGTTTTTACGTAATACATACTAATAAAATAGCAAAGAAACACTGACAGTAATGTATATTCCAATCATGACGTTTGCCGGGTCAGCTGGTTATGAATAAATCAATAATACATTAATCATATAAAACACAATAGGTATTAACAAAAGACACAGGCATATGAAAAATAGAAGGAAAACTTTTAGTAGAATCGTGAAGGTATGTCACAACATTTAAAGCGTGGTTTTTGAGTGTTATCTGTTATCCACTTCTCAGAGTTAAAGCCATTCATTCATAATCGCAAGGCACTTGAAAATGTGCATTGTAATTTTGACATGTGGCAGGTGTCAAAATGCACAATATTCAGTAAGTAACATGTGTACCCAGATAACGTAGAGATAACAGAAAGCCACTGTTATTCATTTTTACGGAAATTGTAAGCTTAGCATACACGTGTAGATTTCTCGACGTGCTGTCTCTTTGCATTGCACGTGTCAGAGTAGCAATATCTAAGTTCAAGTTAAGTTCAAAATAACGCCCAGTCGCCCACCGATGTTACGCACTGCTTCGCATGGCGGTGCAGACATAAATTTTATCTAGGTGTCTCAGACGAGAAAGTAGATGCACATGTCTTAAGAGAAGAGAGAAGAGTTCTTCAGAGAATGACCCCTACGGCGAGTGGCAGGTAGGGCTTGGATGGTAGTGGGCTTGTTCTTGAAGAAAAAAGTTTTCTCGGACGGTCCTATAGGTATTATTTCTGTGGCATGCGCAATAGTAAGAGATAGCGCTTCGAGACAAATCTACGCGTGCATGCTAAACGTACTACTGCGAACTCCTATGGCCTTATCACAAAATACCTATAGCTGTTTATCTGTGTTCTGGCTTGTTTCTTTCCACTGGTAAAAGTCAAAATGAAATAACACAAGATTTAAGATCAGGACTAAAATTAAACCTCATTCTCTAATCCCTAACTATTTGTTTTCACAAGACTGCATGACTGTTTGACGTGGGTCAGTTGTTCCTGAGATACGGTTTAACCAGCGTACATACGTAGAGTATTGTGTCAAACATGTTTTTTTCTGTGTGCATGTTTGGCAAATGGAAACGTGTGGTGTACAAAATGTACTTTAGTTCTATATAAAACAATGATACCAATAAATTTTATTAACATTTGCTTCGTAACCACTGGGTTAGTGGTTATTTTACACAAACTACAAACGCAGTGGTTATCTTAGTACCTCATCTGCGTGTCCAGAGGGTCATGTCTGCTACACTCCCGTAGTTCCATCGATCTGTAGTGCAACTCTCGTATTTTCGTCGATACTAAAAAAGTCTCAACTTAGTCCAAAGAGCGTCTGTGGTCCAGTTGGTCGGATACTTGACTTGTAACCGCGAGGTCGCGGATTCGAGTCCGGCTACTGGACATGTACCAATGGGACTCTTTTTCAGAGCTTATGTACGTAACGCAACGCTTGTACGGTGAAGGACAACATCGTGATGAAACCCACCACAAGGTGTGTGTACCCTATAACGGCGATGGGCTCACCCCCTGTCACGTTGGGTTAAATACGCTTGTTTGCTTTTTAAGAAAGTGCCTCTGCCTACCCCGCTTTGGGATTAAAAGGCGTGAAGTGTATTACTGGTTCGAACTGAAAAAATATTTTTGTGTTGAATAGGGCATTAATCGAAGAAGGCTTTTAGGATTGACATAACCTAGACATAATAACCTAATGCTATCTATACTATATCTATACGTATACTAATATTATAAAGCTGAAGAGTTTGTTTGTTTGTTTGAACGACGAATCTCAAGAACTACTGGTTCGAATTGAAAAATTCTTTTTGTGTTTGAATATACCATTTATCGAGGAAGGCTTTAGGCTATATAACATCACGCTGCAACTATTAGGTGCGAAGAAATAATGGAAAATGTGAAGAAAACGGAGAAAATTATTCATCCTTAAGGGCTTCCGTTGCGTGCGCTGCGAAAATAATGTATATTGGCGAATTAAAAAAAAAAATTAAGCAAATGCCCACGGTTCACCAAGCGTATTTTACCCAACGTGACAGGGGGTGAGCCCATCGCCGTTATAGGGTTCACACACCTTGTTGTGTGCGGATTTCATCACGATGTTGTCCTTCACCGTACAAGCGTTGCGTTGCGTACATAGGCTCTGAAAAAGAGTCCCATTGCCAGCCGGTCTCGAACCCGCGACCTCCCGATCACAAGTCAAGTATCCGACCAACTGGACAACAGACGCTCTTCGAACCAGTAGTTCCTGAGATTAGCGCGTTCAAACAAACAAACAAACTCTTCAGCTTTATAATATTAGTATAGATTTGCGGTAATGCCTCGTATCATTTCCATCCGGGTTTCCTTAATGCCTTTACAAGCTTCGACACTATCCTTTGTCATTACTTCCCCAGAGACAATGACAACACTCTAAAAGTCAGTAACTTCACGGTGAATTTCAGCTCGAGTTGCGTGACAGCTTGACAGTTGACATTTAGTGTTGAGCTCATTGCCGCAGTACAGTTACGCATTGTTTCAAAATACACGTGATTGCTGAAAACGAATAACTTTTAGTATAACCTAAATTAGTTATTCAAGGTTCGCTCTGACAATTTGCATAATTATTTTTACCTACTGTTAATGTAGACTATTACGCCGTTTGTTTGGGGAATTTCGTGTTTTTTGTTATGTTTTGAGTAGACCCACTGTATGAAATACACACATCAAAAGTGTCTAGGGATCAAGTACATTTTAGAAGATTGCAGTCAAGAATATATTTTACAAAAACTGAATTCATTCATAATTTATTCAAAATGTCGTATTAACCCACCAAGCGTATTTAACCCAACGTGACAGGGAGTGAGCCCATCACCGTTATAGGGAACATTTGTATCTTAACTACCCGACCTAATAACAGAGTTATTGCTAGATCTTTTTTTGTTGTACTCACGACATAGGCTAACGGAGGCCCAGTGTTTTGTTGGTGAGTAGATAGGTACTTACCTATATTTCGTAAAGACAAGTTACCTATACATAGATGTCAATCCTTGGGGATTACTGCCTACCTTGTCGTAAAAGCCAGTGCACGCCACTGATGGTTGCACAGTAGAAGCGTCGTCATAATATATCGGAAACGGCCACCCATCCAAAGACTGACCGCAACCCGTGTTACTTAACATCTGTAATCGGTTCCGATGCATCGCGGCGACAAGGTCACCAACACAACAATGCAAATAACATTGCAAGTAATAAACAGCCCAAGGAAATAAACAAGTATGCGAGTACATTGTTGCATCGTGACATCCCGGAATAAAAGGAAACACTCAACACGGAAGACGATCCAGTGTACAAACATAAATACTTAATTATTTGCACATATCTTAGCATATTTTTAAGGGTAAATAGTCAACATTTTCATATAAGTATGCTAAATTGGCGCGTGAGGTGTCAATTCTTGGACGATAATGTTTCCATAAAATGTTAATAAACGTGTAATGTTTTCTCTTACAATCCGTTAGGCGATAGAGTTCACTTTACAGTGTTTCTGTAACTAAAATTGGCCTGTCTTTGCTACTTATCTGTCGTAATTTGTAATAAACGAATATCGGCGGTGTGTTACAATTTGTCACACGCGCAAAATGCGAGTGTCAACATTGTAAGCAAATAGTTACGTGTCGTCGTAACATGGTGTCGTACGATTTGTGTAACAAGACGCTGCTGTCGACTCTTACCTCCTTACCAATAAACGTCTTGTCAAACGGTTATTACAGCTCTACAAGAACTGGTTATTCCGTATTTGACATACAACTGAAAAGTAAAGTTGAGCTTTGTGTATCTTCGAAATAGCAATTCCGCCATTATTGGTAAGGCTCTTCTATTTGGATATCTGTGTAGGTATGACGAAAATATCACATAAGTAGATACAATTGAATGGCAAATTACATGCAGCGACTTAGCGAGTTAGCTTAGCTTAGAGAGCGTCTGTGGTCCAGTTGGTCGGATACTTGACTTGTAACCGGGAGGTCGCGGGTTCGAGTCGGGCTACTGGACGTATACCAATGGGACTCTTTTTCAGAGCCTATGTACGCAACGCAACGCTCGTACGGTGAAGGACAACATCGTGATGAAACTTGCACACCACAAAGTGTGTGAACCCTCTAACGGCGATGGGCTCACCCCCTGTCACGTTGGGTTAAATACGCTTGGTGAACTGTGGGCATTTGCTTTAGCAAGTGTCACTGCCTACCGCGCTTTGGGATTAAAAGGCGTGAAGTGAAGTGTATTATTCAGAGACTTAACTAGAGAAACACAAAGTTAAATCACCGTCTAAATTGGGCAATGAAAGTCAGTCGCACTATTTCACGCGTTTCATTTCCAAAGCTAGCCGTATGGTGACGGGAAATAGAATACATGTGTCACCACTCCAGCCCAACTGTTCCCGTCGCGGGGGTCTGTGGGAGGCGACCGAAGGTACTCTCCAGAGAACGGGCAGCAGCGCTCTCTGTGAGTTAAACCACAACACCACTGCGATCGCCAACCCACCTAGCGTGGCGATTACTGGCATTTCACCCCAAATGCCGGATCTCATTGGGGGAGGCCCTCGTCCAGCAGTGGACGTAATGTGGTTGATGATGATTTCCAAATCGGGATACGCAGACACTAATTGCTAAGCTAAGTTTTTCACCCAACCTGAGAAGAGTGAAGGGTTCAAAGTAAGGGTTAGTGGTTAAGTAAGTATTACAAAAGATCTTGGGCATATTTTCAGACGAAAACACTTACAGTTTTCGAAACCGACTTCAACCAGTAAAATTTGACATATATGTGGTTTTCTTATGGATGCCATTGTCGGAACTGAACCAAATTTATATGGGACCAAACGGGAAGCACCAGCTTTCAAATAAAAAGAAAAACATCCAAATCGGTTCACCCAGGCGAAAGTTCTGAGGAAACAAACATAAAAATACAAACGAATTGAGAACCTTCTTCTTTTTTGAAGTCGGTTAAAAAATGGTTGTCTATAAAGTCGGTTGACGGGCGGTAGACTGACGTGACAACGTGAAACATTGCAGTAGTAGTAGTACACTCACTTGCGGAACGGGACAATGACGTCATCTTATTCATGCATGCACCCCGCAGTATCGAGTTATTAAACGTACATACATACATACACTTCACGCCTGTCTTCCAGAGGGGTAGGCAGACTAAAGATCTCCATTTGTCGCGGTCCTGACATACCCCTTTCGCTTCACATACATCTTTTCATACATGATCTCCGGTTTCGAGTACTTTTCACGCCACCTTCCGCCAGGACATCCTGCATTTGTAGGATTGTATTAGACCTTGTCATGTCACAAAAAAGGTGGCGTTTCACAAGAGTCTTTGACCCTCTATGTTACGTTTACTGGGCAACTCACTCGTTGTTTGTCTGTCAGACATACAGACAGACGTTATTGTCGATGTAGTTAATGGCGTCCTTTGAGATGTATGTATTGTTTTTTTTTTTTCATAAAATTTATATTTTAAAGCACTAAAAAATATATCAAGGCATTATCCTTATCCTTACTAATATCATAAATCGGAAAGTGAGTTTGTTTGTTTGTTCCGCTTTCACGCCGTAACTACTGAACCGATTGCTTTGAAATTTTGCATACGTAAAGTTAGAAGTCCGGTTTAAATAATAGGATACTTTTTATCCTGGAAAAAAATTATATTCCAGAGTGAAACTTAGAATTTTCCGTAGGAATGATGAGTTTTCTTATAGTTGTGCTTTATACCGCAATATAACCGAAGTCCACGCGGGCGAAGCCGCGAGCGGAAAGCGAGTAATTTAATAAATAATTTACTACTTAATTAATGAGTATATATAGTAACTTGAAATACAATTTTATTTTTATTTGAATTATAGTTTTCTTTCAGTTAACTTTCGATTGTCGCTTTCAGTGACCCACGATGCGATGCCCATTATCATTACATAGTATAAAACACAGTCGCCTTCCGCTGTCTGTCCCTATGTATGCTCAGATCTTTCAAACTACGCAACGATTTATGTGATTTACACGTATCATTATATGCAAGTACAAATTGTACACAAAAGCAAAATGGCTGCACTAACGAGGCATGCAGTTGTCACAATACGGTAATGATATGATTATTTTCATAAATGCGGATGTGACAGCGAACCGACCTGTAGCAGGGATAATCCCACCACCACCCAAGCCCTACCTGCCTCTCTCTGTACGGGCCATTCTCTGGAGACGTGCGCGTCTACTTGCGCCTGCCTCTTTTCAACGCACACGTTTTCTTCACTCCATACAAATTATCTTTATCCGTCCCTGTTTTGTTGCCAACTCTCCCCCGTCTGGGGCATGACGACAACATTACGGAGATTTCGCGTCGGATCCTCGTCGCGTCTTCAGTCGTTAACAGGCTTCATATGAACTTCGAGCTCTGTATGCCAGCGAACCGGCCTGATTGGGCCGGCCTGTTGCTTCTCAATTGTTCAGAAATAAAACACAATCACGACTTCAAAACCTCAAAGCGATGCAGAGAAACTTAGCTAAGCTTTACAATGTTCTCCAAGCGTTCCACTGTTCAGCTAACGTGATAAGACAGCAGTGTGGTAATGGCGAATAGAATACATGTGTCACTACCTAATGCCAAGTTGTCCTTGTGTTGAGGGTCGCGGCGAGGCGACCGTGGATACCCTCCAGATGACGGGCAGCAGCGCTCTCTGTGAGTTAAACCACAACCACAATACCACTGCGATCGCCAACCCGCCAGCCAAGCGTTGGCATTCCTCCCAAATGACCATGGGAATCATAGGGGGAGACCCCAGCAATGGACGTCAGGAAGACGTTCGTTATACGATTCCCTCAAGAACTTTTCTTTTTCCCCGCATCCTTTGGTCCCCCGCCGGGGACTAAAGGAGCACGCCCAATGATCCTCCCGTATTCACGGGAGGCGAGGACACTACGGGCAGGCGCCGAACGGCGCACACCCCGTCTCCCCACCCCGAAAGGGTGTGTGAAGACCACGAGTCGGTTTTCTTTTTGCGACTGCTCTGGCAGCACAGCACATCCTTCGCGCTCTCAGCTCGCCGTCGACGGTGTGCCGCCACGTGTGCACGGGGCGTCCAGGCATGCGTCGACCTCCCATAGGCTGCCATTCCGTCGCGATCCTACTTTTTTCGTAGACAAATCCATCGCCACTTAAGTGCTGTGTAATCTCCTCCCCGATAAGAATTTCATAGCGCACAAAGATACTACAAAAATATTGAATGGGCAAAATATACCTACCTACTGAAATCAAACATACATATTCTTATTTGGAAACTGTACAAAATTAAAATTGTATTTCTTTAATAAGGATGTTCTTTTAATTAGCTAAATTCGAACAAGTTTTAAAATGAGTAGGTGTGTAGATATTTACTTGAGGAACTCATTTTCGCTGAGTTATGTATTTTACAATATTAATATTCATTATTCCAGAATTTTCCTATCCCTCTCCCTCGCCGCTTCTAATGTTATGCCAGTGACAAAAATAGCTCTTTATCATGCAAATTCCTGACTGACGAGGCGGTCTCGGTATTTTTAAATAGCCATTGTCGTTGTTCTGTGTAAGAAAAGTAGCCAATCATAAAACGTCATTTGATTAGGGACAAAAAAATAGTACTTAATTTTTTTTAAAATAATAAGCTTAAACATTTAAATTTAGTGGTACATCTACAGGATGATGCGTATATTCTTTGAAGTCGGAGTTTACTGTTTTCTGTAGTTTGTCTGTAGACTCTACCTTCATATAACTTTTAAAAAAAGAACCGACGTCAATCAGTAAAATTTGACAGACTTGTGATTTTCCCATGGATGTCATTGTCGGAACTGAACCAAATTAAAAAAATACAAGATTCACAGCAGCTTTAAATAAAAAAAGAATTCGGTTCACCCAGTAAAATGTTTTGAGATAACAAACATGAAAAAAAATACCGCCGAATTGAAAACATTTTTATTTTTAAGTCGGATAAAAAGCACAATCAACTGATCAAGTTAGTATGCTGAGGTTATTTTTTTTTTCGTTTCAGGCCATTGACGCCTGATTCCAGCGGGGCCTGCAGAAACAATAAGTAGACTTCGTCTTAAAAACTCATGTAAAAGTCCCAGGGCGGAAACTCGTGTAAAAAACCAGAAATGGCATTTTTAATTAAAATTATTCGTGGAAAACAATGTTTTATTCTTTACTTGCTATGATAGTATCAAGAGATGAGGACCATGTGACTATACTAAATGTATGGAAGCATTAGTTTTTTGGACAGATCCAGTTCACATTTGATTACCAGTTGAGTTTTTCAATATCCTGTGTAGTCTAGAAATAATG
This sequence comes from Conopomorpha cramerella, assembly GCA_012932125.1. Taxonomy (NCBI): domain Eukaryota; kingdom Metazoa; phylum Arthropoda; class Insecta; order Lepidoptera; family Gracillariidae; genus Conopomorpha; species Conopomorpha cramerella. Next base: position 702 of record SJJU01031199.1, on the reverse strand, counting down.
GACTGAAATCACTTATCGTTTCCACCCTGTATACGCATCGATGCCAGAAGCTAAGGCAGAGATTACAGATCTGAATTTATCTCGATCCTGATATATCCCTTTCGCCTCATTCGCATTCATATACGCTCACCGTTTCCGAGGACTGCTCACGCGACCTTCCGGCAGGACATTAAACATGTCCTTCTAGGTCAGTCTGTGTGTGTACCCAGTCTCTTTCCTTACCATTTTTCGTTAACCTCTACGTAAATCTCCTTCATAGTGAAACTACGAATCAAGTCCTATAAAAGTTTTCTTTAAAAAAAATGGTTGTCTGTGAAGTCGGTATACGGAGGGTAGTCTGACGTGACAACTGTTGTCAAACATTGCAGCAGTAGTAGTACACTCGCTTGTGTCATCTCTTGATCGACAATGACGTCATCTCTTTCGTGCATTCAGCGCGTAGTATCGAGTTATTAAACGTTGTGACAGCATATAATATAATACATGAGCGTCTGTGGTCCAGTTGGTCGGATACTTGATTTGTAACCGGAAGGTCGCCGGTTCGAGTCCGGCTAATGGACGTGTACCAATGGGACTCTTTTTCAGAGCCTATGTACGCAACGCAACGCTCGTACGGTGAAGGACAACATCGTGATGAAACCCGCACACCACAAGGGGTGGGAACCCTATAACGGCGATGGGCTCACCCCCTGTCACGTTGGG
>SJJU01031152.1:0-11963 GCA_012932125.1 Conopomorpha cramerella | reverse complement strand
AAAAATAGATTATCCATTAAATTTTGATGGTAGCATAGCACACTGTTCTATATGGAGAGACTTACCACGTAAGAGGTCTTAATCTTTCATTACGGACCTTCCCCGTATTTGGCAGCTTAACATAGAAAATTGATTATAAATGAAATGGCATTCTGAAACCAAGGAACCTGTGTTGCAAGGAACGACCATAATTCACCTACATCGACGCAGAAACACTCATCTAATGTTATAATTACATTTATTGATGATTTCACTTCATTAAAACATAATAAAATCACAAGATGAAAAAATACGCAGCAGGTTGCACAGTGACCCGGCGAAAAAAGTTGCGGTCTGAGTTGGCAAGAATAATGATGGATACTCCGACAATCCATATGGATCATACAGGATCCCTGTATAATAGTAGTGTGTGTGTGTAGAAGGGGAATGTGAAGGTCCTGTAGGTAGTGGCCCACGGATGTGGAACGGCAACCAACGATCAGGGGAGTCGCATCCCGGACGCGCGCATCCTGCATACGGCAGATATGTCCCTTATAGGGAGGATATATCCCACACGTGGGATATTTCATAGGTACATGGAATGCCCCATACTTGGAACCCTATAAGCATACAGGCTTATATTACAATCGGTCCATAATTGAAGAAGAACAGGTTACATCTATCAAGAGGTAAAAGTGAAACTTACCGCTTACAGAGCGGAAAATCCAACCAAAGGTCAGAATACAAAGCAGGCTCCTTACACCGTCATCATAGTTGGCAAAGTCGGAAGAACATGCTTTGCTTCCATAGGCGTACCCTTATATTATATATCAGCCGAAAGATTTAAAAAATAACAGTTGAGTGATGATTTTAGAAAAATAGATTATCTATTAAATTTTGATGGTAGCATAGCACACTGTTCTATATGGAGAGACTTACCACGTAAGAGGTCTTAATCTTTCATTACGGACCTTCCCCGTATTTGGCAGCTTAACATAGAAAATTGATTATAAATGAAATGGCATTCTGAAACCAAGGAACCTGTGTTGCAAGGAACGACCATAATTCACCTACATCGACGCAGAAACACTCATCTAATGTTATAAATACATTTATTGATGATTTCACTTCATTAAAACATAATAAAATCACAAGATGAAAAAATACGCAGCAGGTTGCACAGTGACCCGGCGAAAAAAGTTGCGGTCTGAGTTGGCAAGAATAATGATGGATACTCCGACAATCCATATGATTGACGCAAACTATTAAAAATGAATTGAACTTGGGTCTCCACTTTTAGAGCCAAGTTCATATGATAATTGACGCGGGATTTTCGCGTTACACCTTACCGTAAATACTTTACCGTAAAAGGAAAATTTCAAAGATCGCCCCCAATTAAAATGGACGATGAATCGATCGCGAACGTCAAGGAGGCGCGATATCTCGGCGTCGTCTTAGACCAGACAAGGAGCTTCATACCACACTCCAACTACATTGGAGAGAAAGCCGCCAACTGTTTCGGTAAAAGGTCACGTATCTCAGCTACCAGGTGGGGCATCAAGTACCGCGCTCTTAAAATTATCTATGCCGGGACCTACAGTGCTACACTAATATACGCTGCGTCGACATGGTATCACCGAGTCTCGGTGTTCGTCGTGAGGAGGGCGCTATTACGCACGCAGAGGTTGGCGCTGATCTTACTCACCAAGGCTTAGAGATCTTGCAGCACCGCAGCGTTACCTGTGCTAGCGGGCGTACTTCCAGCAGATCTTGAGACTTGTGACACGGCTCAATGCCCTTGTGGCGAAGCGAGCGAAAGCAGGGACCACAGATTATACTATACACAGATATACGCAATGTATATCTGTGTATAGTATAAAATGTGTATACGCATATTATACAATGAGGCAAGGAATGAGATGCTTAATAAACTGGAGCCGACCGAGCCATACCCAATATACTTTAGGGACCTGGTAATCAGTCGAGGGAACGCTAGCGTGAGTTCGCTAATCGCTGGTTTACAGCTCGAACACGCGACGAGGACCCGACACGTAGTCTCCGTAATATGGTCGTCATGCCCCAGAAGGGGGAGAGTTAGCAACAAAACAGGGATGGACAAAGTCAATTTGTATGGAGTCAAGAAAACGTGTGCGTTCAAAAGAGGCAAAAGCAAGTAGACGCGCACGTCTCCCAGAGAATTTCCCGTATGCCGAGATGCAGGTAGGGCTTGGCTGGTGGTGGAATTATCCCTGATGTATGCCCTGATACCTTGTAGATATCAAATAATTCATTTAGTTTTTTTTTCAAGTTCCTGATTGTTGTATAGATTTACACACAAGCACAGTAGCTAGATTTATGATGCTGATTATTATCTAGAACTTTATCAGCAAGTGACGCAACAGGGCCTAGTATATTTTTTAATTCGAATGACGATTTTGCCAGTTCCTATGCGTACAATACGATACTTTATTCCTATGTAAATTAAACTGAAAACTGTTAACTGTTAAACATCTTCATCTCGTAAAATATAGTGTAAATTGATTGCAGCAGAGTAAAAAATTGTGTAATGGGAAGTAAATCGGTCAGTCGAATTAAAAAGTACACTATAATTGAGCAATGGGCCCACTATCAAGTGCCATAAGACGCACACACGCACACATATCAATAACTAGTTGTACCGCGCAGTGTTACTCGCGTTTTTTTTCGTTCCTTCGTCAAGGAGCTTTTATTCGTTACAAACATCCATCCATACAATACATTCCTTTTTATAATATTATAACAAATAATGCATTAATTGCGACCAAATTTGATTAGCATAAAAACGGTTCTAGTGAGTTAAATCATTTCAAGAGGAATAATTCTTTCATACATATATTTTTGGTATCTTGAACCGTTTTCGCAGCGCACGCAACGGAAGCCTTCAAGGATGAATAATTTTCCTCGTTTTTTTCACATTATCCATTATTTCTTCGCTCCTAATAGATGAAGCGTGATGTTATATAGCCTAAAAGCCTTCCTAGATAAATGGTCTATTCAACACAAAAATATTTTTTTCAATTCGTACCAGTGTGGTTCCTGACATTAGCACGTTCAAACAAACAAACTCTTCAGCTTTATCATAAAAATAAGTCGGGTTTTCCTTCTTGACGCTATAACACGAACAGATTTCCACTTGAGCTCCGTGAGGTTAATAGCAAAAAAATTCAGGAAAAATTTCCGACTTCTTCATATTAATAGTTAAGACAGAACAACGTCTGTCGGGTCCACTAGTATTAGTTAAGATTAACCCAAAAACAAGTAAAATGTTGGTATACAATTACAGTGTAATTATTTCGTTGGAGCCTAGTATTAAGAAAAACTTGGCGATCCTTACAGTTGGAAAATTGTACGGTATACAGTTATACAGTAATATTAATAACTTTTTTGTTATCTGTCTATATGTATATATATAAATTAATTGATGTTCATTAGTCTCGCTAAAACTCGAGAACGGCTGGACCGATTTAGCCAACTTTGGTCTTGAATTACACATGGGAGTTAAAAAGTTGTATTTCTTCTAACACATGGGGTACAAAGACGACTCCCAAACAAATGTTTGCTGTGACAACTAGTAAACGATACATTCCATTTCAATGTGAGTGTTATATTATAATGTGTTTCAAAACGGCGATTACGTACAACCAGAGAAATCAAACTCCGCTCAATACAGTGTTTATTCAGTGTGATGCCACAAATCACAAACCCACAGTCCCCGTGGGGTTTGAGAACATTTGCGCACATAATACATACCCAAAGTTTGGCAACTGTAGACAACTACGCAACTGTTGAACTACGAGCGAGTCTGGCATTACAAACGCAGGTTTCGCCCTGAAAACTTTTTCTACTCTCATAAATTTAGAGTAGAAAACGTTAACCGCAGAAGGGTAAGCAGATACAACAAGTGAACACTTTTCACCAAATTTATATTATATGTGTAACATGGGTAACACGTGGTGGTTTCTGTTACTGTGGGAATTTCTGGATAAAATATAGCCTTTGTTACTCAGGGCTAATGCAAATGAAGTATCCAAATGCATCCAGTAGTTGTTGAGTTTAATAAAATATTGTGTGAACTAATAAAATACCTAGTTGCATAGTCTGAGAGGTGTTTACCATTGAAATGAATAAAGATAGAGATTTTACATCTTTTTACAAAATATCTGTAGGTGCCGCCTGTCAAGAACGTTTGGTCTGAGTAAGAATTTACTTGTTTACTTATTGGTTGAAATTAATATGAATGTCATTGGACATTAAGGTAACTCTACCAGATTAATGTTTTAGTAACACAGGGAGTGGCATCAACATTGCCTGACACACCGCTTTCTTGCCCCAGAGTAGGTAAAATCTGCCAGAGTCGAACAATTTCAAAGAAAAAAGAACCGATTTCAACCAGTACTAGTAACCTCATACGATTTTTCGGATTTACCATCATAATACCCTGATTTCCTTATCATAAATTGGAAACATCTTCTTTCCAACTAAAAGGATCATTAAAATCGGTTTATAAACCATAGAGTTATCCACGAACAGACATAATAAAAGCGTATACACGGTGGAATTGAGAACGAATCCATTTTGTATAGTGTTTCTCCGGCAGCCCTCTACGACATAACGCGAGCGGCAAGTTAGACCGACCAGCACCTAACATGGACATTACGACGTTATCTTCGCGTCTCGGCCTCCAAAAACACACAATACTCGGTAGTGGAGTTGCGGTGCGATTGTGAATTTATGTCATTTTAATGGCATCGCACATTACCCCGGGGGACGATTCTGCTAAATGTTTAGTTGACGATTCTGTTTTTTTTCAACTGAACCCGAAACCGGGGAAGAGGACAGGTGTACGAGATGTGGAAGAGGCGAAAGGTATTTGCCAGGATCGTTAAAAAGGTGCATAATATATGCTGAACCATCTGGGAATCGGGCGTATGTTATTAGAATGTCTTTTTTACGTTAACAGCCAATCACCTATTCTACTACTTACTTAGGCCTTCCAATTTACTTAGAGAGGCAGGCAAGGGCCATTATTACTTGATTGATTGTATAACTTAAACCGAGTATTCTCTTCTGTGCACGTCAAGGAAATGTAGAATTCAAAGATGCCAATAGACCATTAAAAAATCATTCATAAAATTCATAAAATCACTGATCACATAGGCTACATCCTACAGAGAACTAAAGTCATTGACAAACCTCATCGGATTAGCTAGCTAAAGTGGCAATGGGACGGTCATATTAGCTGTAGAAGGAGTTTTCAAGTGGAGACCGCGTCTCGGCAAACAGAGTTTAGGACGCCCTCAGGCAACGTGGATTGACGATTTGCTCAAGATGGCTGTCAGAAGCTGGATGCGAGAAGCAAGAGAGAAAGTAAATTTCACTGGCACTGGTTATGACGTCCCGAAAAATGTAAAGGAACGGAATTAAACGCACAGCAAAGATAGCTTAGTACTAAAGATGTGAATGTCAGTTTGTTTGTTACTATGTAAATTGGCGTAACTTGGCGGATGACCACCAAGTTACGCCAATTTTTTTTCTTAAACCCACCACTTTATCAGCTCGAAAAAATAACACTGCATTTCAGACAAAATGTGAAAGTAAGTACGTACACTGTTTTCAAATTAAGGACAGTGTTTGTACAATTATAGATCTTACTGCTTTACATTAAGGCTGTATGTGTTCGAATACTTACACGTTACCGCTGTTTATGCTAAAAGCTCGTAACTCAAATTTCGGTGTTACATTTTTTGCTCGTAAATTTTTTAACTCCGCGCATTTAGCTAAATTGAAAAGTTCAAGGGGCAAAATCGTGGGGCCCTTTGCTTCTCTCACATTTTCATTGTTATGGATGAACGATGATAGCCGTTACTAATAATTATTAATGAGAAGGTTAGTGTGGATGGAAGAACGTAGTGATGTTTGTAAATTTTTCCTTAGAAGGCTTATAAGAGACGACATGCTATTTGATGCTTGCCTTCAAAGTGGATATACCATTTACGCCAACCGCCAGGATGTCCAATGACTTGCCGGAGTCTGTGTTTACTGCGCAGTACAGTCTGCAGGTCTTCAAGTTACGGGTAAATTGGTACCTAGCGAACAAATGTGCTCCATCGTAGATCGCTGCTTAACATCAGGCAAGACGGTGGGTAAACGCCTGTTTTTAAAAAAAAACTGCTAGATGGATTTTAATGAAACTTAACAATAATACCAACAATTGATACATGGTGCCAATAGTTCGGTTGTAATTTTGGACCAATGAGAATAGTTTTCAGAGTCTCAACACGGCTTTGTGTGTCAATGAATATAATGGCTGATATACTGCTGGCTCCAATCACTAGACCATACCGGTCGTCTTGTCATCATCATCACTCTTGTATCTAATAGTAATTAATACGATAAACTGTACTCTATCCAAAAGTGTACTCCAAACAGGCTACATTCTTGCGTAATGAATATTTAGGTTGCCCCTCGTCAAGGGGAGCGGCGGTGTTATGATGTCCTTATCATGATGTACGGGACCGATAATGCCCCTCGCTCCCTCACTGGCCGGGCCCTTATTGACGCGAGGAGGTAAAGCCGAGTAGACAGGTGCGCCCTTTGCGTTTACGGTTTGTAGCTACCCGAACTAGATTGACACAGTCGTTGAGAAAAAAAACATAATGTTACCACCATAATGTTTGCACCCGGGGGTCGAGAAATGGCGACTAGAATGCCGTAGAAGTGCATCGAACATTCGAGAGGCCTAAAGAACATTCCAGTGTCCAATTCGACGCATACAAACCACTACACAGTGCCTATATGCTAACAGATACTCATGGAACCATCTAGAAGTCTCTGTACTTGGATACCTACCACCAACGACTGGAATGTTCCAGAAGAAGGAATCAAACATTTGTGATGTGAAAGTACAACTACCTCTAACCAACTACTTGTATCCTGTCAGTATAGGTATTCGAATGTAATAGAACCTCCAGTCGCGGCACACATACGCAATAATGTCGTACATGTATGAAAGAGATACAAGTAGATCCTTCTAGTAGTCTCTTTGGTTACTAGCGACGTCTGGAATGTTCGAGAGCTATATAGAAACTTCATGTATCACATACCTACTACTACTTACGTTTTACTCTCAGTTTTATATCCGTCAGAATGTAGTAGAAGGATCTCGAAAGATCGAGAAAAGTGTGGACTGTTTCGGAAGCCACAAGTACATAAGTACGCAAGTACTTACCTTCTGTTGGGTGTAGGTATAAACACGCGAGCCGACGGTTAGGTATTTTATTATTATTATTATTAGAAGTTAAAAAGTTACCTACTCGTATGTTCTGGATTGTGTACCGTTGGTATAAAAAGAGCGACGATCGAGTCGGCGAGACAGTTTTAACTAAACAGCGATATAGTGAACATTAAGAGAGAAAACTAAAGAGAGATAACAAGTAATTGTGTGATTGTATGAGTGTTTATTAGCGGTTTTAGTATAACGATTGTAATTAGTTTGTGCAATGACAGTGCCGAAATAAAGTGTAATTCTTGATTTTCGTAATAGTGTAATTTTCTATCGGTACCCACCCACGTACGTAACAATAAAAACGGGCATATTTTATTCTATTTTAAGGGTACCGCAGTGAATTTTATTTTGTAAATTCTCAACAAAAACCGTTATCATTATCATTAAATGGAAGAAAAGAAAATGTTATCAGAAATGAAACAGTATTGAGTTGTAAATCATATTTGCACTTGTCTTAAACAGGATACAATATAACTCAATATTGTTCACCGGGTATATAGGCGCGAATACGTATGATCAAAGACAAGCTTGAGCTTACCTTTGTTATTTTATTCGACGTTTCGACGCAGTTGCATGCGTCGTGGTCACAAGTGGACACAAGTGGAGTGGATACAAGATTTACGTTAAATTATTTGGTGACCGAAATGATAAAGTAAAATTATTATTCTAACGTATATTCTCATAACACCTTTTACTATTTCTTCAAAATCCAAGATGTCATTTAGGACAAGTAGGTACTTCTATTTATTTATTGGTAGGTACAACTGCTATTATTGCAATGATTCGCGTCGGAAATCACACCCAAAGATTACTTTAAAAAGGTAGCAATATGAATGATATTGTCTACTTGTTACACTACTACTACGTATGTCGTGACAAGAGGAGGTCCAAGATCTCCGCTACCTCGCTGGAACATGCTAGTAAAACTACGGAACGTTTCGAGAGAAAAAACTAATTTTCTATTCTGTACATTTTTTTATCGAAACACGCCCACGTCGATGTCGACGAGATTGTGTATTTGAAAAAGGCAACCGTTTGAATTGTTGACATTCTATTTATTACGAGAAAATGTGTTCGGTGAATCAAAGTGAACATTAATTTTTTATAAGGACTTTTGTGTACCAAACAACTTCTGCAACTAGGAAGGCGAAAAAAATTCATAAATTATGTACTAAACATATCAAAAACTTCCTCAGACTTCCTTTGAAAATAAAGCATACGTGTGTGAGTTACACTATTTATAAATCAAGAACGGCAGACCCGATTATGCTGAAAATAGGTTGGGAGGTAGCTTGGGACCAGGAGACGGATATAGGACTTTTTATCACGATCCTGTGGGACGCATCGCTATATAGATGTATAATTAATAGGTGTTATAATTTGTATGAAAATGATTAAACTACACGAAATCGCGTTGCGTCCACTAGTAGTTAATAAAGCCACTATGCATTATATTCTACTCGTGTTGAAAGTGTAACCAATACTTCCACTCAAAAATATTTTGAACGACCAATGCGTAAGGGCGGTTCGTAATCCCAATTAAATTAGGGTATTCACTAACACGCGTGCGGGCAGCGGCCAGGCGTGCCTTAGGTCACATCTAACGCGTGCACATAAATCGGGATATTCCCGGAGCTTGTTTAATTTCACGTCTGAATAATTCCGAACGTCATGCCTACTGGACTTGGGGGCCTGGAATAGCCCGCCCAATTCTACCCACCAACAAAGCAAATATGAACTCAGTCTCCTAAGATATATCATCATGAAACGGTTCAAAATTCTGTGGAACGTGTAGCTTTCCTGATCTGTCACAAAACCACTGACTGTTTCGGTGATAGTTCATGTAGGTCGAAAAGGTTACACGGCTGATATAAAATGAGCTTTCGATTAACCGGTACAGGTAGTCAATAGCGGTCATTTTGTCCTGGTCATGTTGGGTTCTTTACCATTGGGAATATTTCGTCTGTTCACGACCATAAAATTCAAGCTGGCAATTATCTGAAGCTTAACTAGTATAGGGACGGACAAACAGACGTAAACGACATAGTTATATGTTGAACCAGTATTCGAAGTTATTTGTAGTACATTATCGCTCAAGTTATTTGGTAAACAGATATGGTATTCCGACGTACCCCGGCCTCTTGATTAGTGTGGTTTTAGGGGTGGATTGACAAAATATTGAGTCCACGGTGAAATCTTCCGTGAGATGGAACAATTTGGAGAACTAGAATGTTATCCTTTGAACTACCTACTATTAGGGACCTTCGTATGATAAATTAAAGGTAATCTAATTACCGGAATGAGTTAGAAACATAATATTTAGTATACAAACGAGACTACAGTTTTAAAATTAATTCGGTATTGTAGGTAGGTGCACACCTAACAATTTATGTGAAACACAAAACTTTAGATTTTTTTCATGACTATGTTTCTACACATAAGTTAATGGAAGCAGTTCTGACCAAAGCACAAAAACGTGATTGATTTTTTTATAACACGTACCATTTTAATGTTATGATAAATTGATGTCATACTATTATATAAAGAGAAAAACTTTGTTTATTTGTAATGAATTTATTCACCATTGGAAAGCTAGACCACGAGTAACATATGCTATAATATTGTATCCATGTTGTATACCCACGGGATTGGGTTCAGTGCGCGTAAAACTGCTTGGCGCTGCTAGCGGTTTCTCCATAACTTTGGAAAAAAAAATATAACGATTACTTAAATAAACTGTTAAAATTATTTCAAGAATACTAAAACTTTTAATTTACAATCGTACTGATTTCAGTATTAAAACAAATCTGCTATTAACGATGTTTGCTCTTTTTATTTTTAATGAGGGTACATGTAAATAATACTCACACTAGTAATAGTGACACTTAGTAATAAGAAACGTGACGTGTTAGACACCCTTTTTAGTAGACAATGTTTTCAGCAATGGAATAAGAAATTCTTTTCTTTTCTATTTAATCTTATTCATATTAGTAAAATCGTATCACACAGTGTTGTATGCCATATTTATAAATATATGGGAATATTTGCAATGCGTTATAATGCAGTTTCCCCCGTTCTTGCTTGAGAAATTCGGGATAATATATATCCTACATGTATATCCAACATTATGGTAAAGTTTTATTTATATTACAGTTTTATTATTATTAATATGGAACGGTTTTCACCGTTCCGTATTTCTTGCGTGAATGAGTAACAAACATCCAAACTTACCAGCTGTTTATAATATTCGTAAAATACGTGCGTAATAAGTATGCGAGGATCGTAAAATGCGGGCGTAAAAGAAAAATCACCGAAACTTAAAAAATCTTTAGGCATTACCAGTATAGTGTGTTAGGGTTAGTGTCATACAAAAAAAAAATATTTAAAAAAGATTAACTTTTTTTATTTAATACTTTATTGCACTGAAAGTACATTGGGTGAACTTATTACTAAAAAAAAAAAACACACACTTCACGCCTTTAATCCTAAAGAGGGGTAGGCAGAGGCACATGCTAAAGCAATTACCCACGGTTCACCAAGCGTATTTAACCCAACGTGACAGGGGGTGAGCCCATCGCCGTTATAGGTTCACACACCTTATGGTGTACGGGTTTCATCACGATGTTGTCCTTCACCGTACGAGCGTTGCGTTGCGTACCTACATAGGCTCTGAAAAAGAGTCCCATTGGTACACGTCCAGTAGCCGGACTCGAACCCGGGACCTCCCGGTTACAAGTGAAGTGTCCGACCAACTAACTGGACCACAGACGCTCTTACTAACTACTGACTAACTTATTACTAAAGTTCTCATATTCTGTACCAGTCAACCTCACAACATGGGAGAACATACGTCATCATCATCAGCCAGACAAAGTCCACTCCTAGGTCTAGAGCTTCCCCCAATGCTTTCCATGGTCAATTGGGGGGTATATGCCAATAATAATCGCCACGTTTGGCAGGCGCCTCTTACGAACCCTACGACTGGGGTGGTGACACATGTATTCTATTCGCCGTCACCACATGGCAAGCCCCTTTACATAGTATAATATCTGTTCCTTTACTAAAACAATGTATCTACTTACTTAACCATTTTCGGGACGCATCCGACCCGTAGTTAGATAGCAATAAAACTTCTATTGTGTTATTTTGTGTATCCGTGAATGTGTTAAACAATTTTGTCTCTTAACCGACCACCGAGAACGGAACCCTGGATGTATAACAAGAATTTAAATAGTATTTTTAGACAAAGTACCTAGTAACCTTACTTTGAATAGCTTATACAAACTACAATAGACAAGGAAGGTTTTACTATGGTTTTTACGCTTAAACCGTAGTTAGCGTACAATATTTTCTTAAGAGGGAAAAGCAGTTAGCACCTCCTGGGTCTTTCGTCGATTAAGACATGTTTCTGGGGTATGCATTGCCAAACAAAATACAAAGTTAAGATAAAATAAAAATAAGTTCTTACTTTGTACGAAATATTACTGAGCTTTCGCACGCTCGTTTATCAAGCTACATTAATACAAAATACCTTTTTGAGGATAACAAATGTTCAATTGATAAAATAAAAACGTCACAAGCATCGAATTCGAAATTAGATCCTAAAAGGTACGATCCAATTTATACTACCATTTGGGACCGTATTTTGAAAAAAAAAAAA
>SJJU01031126.1:0-12234 GCA_012932125.1 Conopomorpha cramerella | reverse complement strand
AATGTGGTTTAATTTTATGCTCATGTTCGCCTACCTATTAAGAAACAATAAATTTAAAAAAATTACTACTTTTTTATCAGTGGCTGAAGTAAGCCTAAGCCACAGTGGTTGTTAACCATGTTTTATCTGTATTGATAGGATCAGTATTATCTTGGTTATCACAAAGATTAAAAGATCACCACAAAGCTTAACACTGTTAGGTACACATCTTGTTTGTTGTGGTGGGTCATGTTTTATCGACTACTAGCTGCAATGGGTGGTATTACTTCATTTTTAATCGATCCTGTGTGATTTTGGGTATAGAATATAGCCTATCATACTCACTGATATAGTAGGATGCTAACGGTAAATAAGAATTATCAAAATTTTTCCAGTAGTTTTTGAGTTTATTTGTCACAAACATCCATATAAAAATACAATATGGAAAGTATTGTATTTTATGTAAGTAGTGTATCCTTATAATATTAGTATAGACTCCATAGTAATGGAGAATCCAAATTAAGCATTATTATTTATGTGTATTGTATACTTATTTATGTGTATTGTCTTTTCTTTTGAATAAACTATACTTAACACTTTATAATACCAAATAGAGTACCTGGGATTAATAATTACTTGCTAAGCATTTGAAAACGTAAAAACACTATTTTACTAGGTAATAAATAATTGGTTTTCTAAAGACAAAAAGTACTTAAAAAAATTATAAATCACAATATTCTGAGGGATTTATAGATGTAATAATTTATGAGATTCATCAAATTGAATGGAAAATCACTATTCAACAAATTACTTATCTTACATTAATTACCATCATACAAATTGCAAGTAAATCTTAAGTGAAAGTGTATAATTATAGTTTTATACATAAAAATTAAGTGGGTACTGGTGCAAATAAATATAATTTGTTGGGTCTAAGATTTTTTTTCTCTTCTGAATAGGTGAGCATCTCTATTTATTAGTAGTAGCCTTTGCCTATAATAGGACATAGGTTAATCTCATGATGAATCAAATGATGGATTTCTTTTCTTAAATATTTGTTTTCAATGTTCTCATGGAATTTGTGAATTATCCTCACATGTATCTAAGACAACATTGCTTTGGATACATTCTGACAGAGAGTGATTGTGAGCTAAATAATTTCTCGTCATCCTTGAAGAAATCATCTTTAATTATGTATACACCAAATTGGTTAATGTTAACATGTCAACGATACGTGAAAACCCGTCGGCGGCGTCGTCGTTGTGCGGCTCGTAAAATCTCATTTCCGGGTCCAGTTTGCGCGTTAATCAATCGAGAGATCCCCGCTCAGAGGTCAGGTGGAGCTGGGGGCCAGGCGGCCAGCGCGCACCGCGCCGGCTGCAGTGGGCGCGCGCGCGAAACCCGGATCTGGCTGGCGCTGCCCCGCTTCCCCTTCACTGGGCCCGTGCGTGGCGGAGCGCGCGCGCATGCTAGTCGAGCCGAGATCTCACCGCGAAACGCACCGCGCATGCGCGCTCCGACATGACAACCTACACCGCACACAAAACAATTAACCATGTACGCCACTGAGACACAGGTGAGCGATAATACCACGCGATATCACATCCATCGACGTTTGGCTGCCTGTTTCCAACGCGGATCTGTAGCTCCGCGCAGCAATCTAACCGTGAACAGGTGTCGGCGAAAACGATTCACATTCTCACAATATGTTCCATTGATCAATGTGTGTTGCGGTCCCGGAAGTTGGACGTTTACAAAACTATTTGCAGACGTAGTTGGTATTGTTAATTTGTTTGAATCACGACTGTGGTGGCTACCATCGCAATCTTGTGTTGTTTGATTATTGTTATTGTTGAACTATTCGCGGGCGTTTGCGTTTTCATTTCAACGCCGCTGTTGCCGCCGCCTCCTCCGCCGCCGGTTTCGTCTTCTTGTCGTGATGTCTTTTTAATTTTGTTTTTATTTGTGCAGCCGGATTGTGAAAGTACAGCTGGTACATGAATGTTTATAACATCTTCACAAATTGCTCTGAAGTGTCTCAGTTCCGGCAGCCCTCCGGATGGCCAAACTTTCACCGTCCTCAGTGATTTATGTTTATCTCGGTATATCCGTATTAACTATTACGCGTGCTTGTTGTATAACGAACATATTTTTTTTTTAATAAATCGTGGCCTATAGTTAATATTAGACTATTAAAGATTCCCTAGATCCTTGTGGGATATTAATGGCAGTCACGAATATGTTATGATATCTCAATTTGTAAATATTTTTTTATGAATACCACTTGATCTGTATTGAAATACTGTACTTCCATACCAAGCATGACATTACTTCAGACGGGGGAAAAGTTTAAGATTATTAATCCCAAGGAAAGAATCTGTACTGTACCTAACCACTCAAAATTAGGCTAATCTTTCCACCATCTTATTTTCACTGACGATGCCTAGTTTCAAGGTTGCCACTCATTGTTAGGTACCATTACCAGCTGCTTAGTCATTCATTACAATCTTATTAGTATATCATTTCAGGACCTGTCACCTGGATCGAAATGTATTACTTATTTATACAATGCGATCAATTTGCTACGCACCTTCTTGTCCCACGTAAACAACATTGTCAAGTGTTGAAACGTGATTGTGGATATCTGTATAGAAAGGCATAATCATAATAAGTTTATCCACACTGGTTCTCCTTTAGCAATGGTAATAATGTGTATTAGCATGAAATGTTGATGTTTGCCTTAATTGTGCATCGGAATTTCCGCATAGCTTGCTTCTGGAATTCAAACTGAGGGTAGTTTCAAGTACAGTACGCACCAGTACCAACATTTAGCTATTTCTATATGCATCAACCTATAGTTTATATGTATATTGTCAGGTTATTTCATTGTCCTCGGTTATTTATTAAATGGCTACAGCTTTTAATATTATTAGCATAATGTTTGTTGCATAATCCAAATAATTGGCAGACATAATATCGGTGCTTGTTCCAACTATCTTGTTATGGTTTTTTTTATCGAATGTCGCCGGCGGCAGTGGCGGCGCCCCGGTAGGCAGCAGGTTCATCAATTTCGTCCGAACATCATCGCAGAGCATGTAACTGATCGGCACATTCTCTTGCTCTTGCATCCGGCACGATCATAACACGAATGATGTAATGTGTCACTTGCTCGACACGAGGCCCTGTCTGCTTGTCAGACTGTCTGGAGTCGAAATTGGGGCCAGCCATTTGTGAGGAATCACCGTACACCGATGCGGATTTGTTTACCATAATATTGATGCAGTAATGACTGTTATTATCTTTTCGCTTTTTGTTCATCACCTCGTGATTTGGGATTTCTCTGAGCGATTTGGATCCTAATAGTATCTAGTTCTGGTAACGTTTCCTCTCTCATAATGTTTGTCCAAGGTTGTGGTTAATATTCAAAACAGTATTTTTTTCTATTCTCGCTTATATTGCCTATGGTGAATTAATTATCGGTATTACGTCAGTAGCTACGTTTTGTAGAGGTAGTTTTAGAATTTTGATATTGACAATCGTTGCCGAAGACGGTTGAACATTGGCGCGGCAATAGCGGATTGTCAAAATGCGTGTAGGAATCGTGAAGTAAGTAGAGTTGTATGTTGTGTATCGTTTCGTATATCGGTCGCTTGCGTATCCTGTTGTGTGATGACGACACGATCGCGCGAGCGGCCGTCGAGCCACTAAGCCGGCGCGGTGCTCCCACGCGATTGGTGGACGAGGCGCCTCTTATCGCTGCAACCAACTAGCGATAGAATTTCTCCTTTAAACGGAACCGATTGCTCTCAGAGATATGCAAACTTTTCAGATTGAACAACATGACAACAACGTCTATCTACCACCAATGTGATGTCGTAGTAAGTAGTAGTCGGTACTGCTTTCCAAAATCATCGTATCTACGTATCACATGAGTTTCTAAACAACAGCAACAATGTTGTGAGTTACTAATTGTTTTGTAAGTGATAGTTAGTCTATTAACTCGATACACCTATTGATAAGTGTTAATTGTTGTTTATGGAATGTGAATCGATTACCACATATTACAGTTAGAATATATCTTCTATCTACTAAAGATAGCATAAAAAATCAATCAATGCGAGCGAAAATACAACAACTATGCTTCGCTTGAGCGATATCGCACAACGTACCTATTTGCTTGTCGCTCACCGTTGAAAAAAATATTAAGCACTAAACTATAATGACTTTAATTATTCTTGATATCGAAACATCGTACGATGTTTTCGATAACCCCAATGTTATGTCTCTATAAACAATGATTCGTTGACGCGTTCGCATTAAAATATGAGTTTTATGACCCAATTATTTCGTAGCTGGGAGATGTGCATTTCTCTGGTGACGTCAATGTGAAAGATAATAATATAAATGGTGGAATATACTGTGGTCGCTTTGCAACTAGTAAAGATAAGGTGTTTGACGTTTGAACAATTTCATACATTGTTTTCCACGATAGCTATAAGTACTTAATTTGTCGTCAGCTACATGTTAACTATCTCTGATGTTTGATTGTTTATTTTTCTTATTTCAATAAGGGATTGGAACATTACCTACGTCGTAGTCCTGAGATCAAAATAGTCTCTAGCTAAAGACTTTTTGTAAAGTTAAAGTTAACAACGATGTCGGGATGAAGCCATTGGTTTATTTCCAATAATTCAAAGGGAGCTTAAGTAAGTTGATATAAAGACCCCAATCTATAGTTTACTCCCAAATTGATTTCGTACACTTACAGAAAGTAAGACTGTGTTATTTACTAGGCACTTCTACAAATATCTGACACATCACGCAACGCAAATAACACCATCTTTCTTCATTCAACTTGGTATTCATTTATTGTTAATATTTATTGTCTTTATTAACTAAAAAACCGCTAACAGGCGGTTGTGCATCTTAAAAAACCGCTTACTTACTACCCTCGTGATAAGTAGCATGGCTGTAAAAAGACCTAACTTTTGACCTCTGACGCAAATTTATACTCAACCTCAATAATATTTACCTATGTCCGCTAAAAGATTAAAAAGCTATACATTAAAAACAACCCACGTATCTTGCTAAGTTTTTATTGCAAACAGAAAAGTCATGGATCATTCAGTTCGTTTCGAGGAAGCGCATGCATTATTTAGGGACATGGTAGAGTGGTTATGTTGAAATTAATAGAATATTTGGAATATCTTAGCAAAGACAAAGCGCGATTCGGAATTGAAGACCTGATTGAGTGATATTGTTGTGTTGCATTTTTTGCATATATCAAGATGATATTTCTAATAAAAAGTATAAACCTTCCTCAAGAATCACTACGTATGTACTAAAGAAAACCGTATCAAAATCCTTTGCAAAGTTTTACAGTTTTTAGTAGGGACAGACAGCGGGAAGTGACTTTGTTTTATACTAAGTATTGATTAATTACGAATATAAAATTATGTTAGTGGCTGACCAACGAGTACCTATATCCCAAGCTTATAGAAGTTTTTTTTATCTACAATGTATGTCAAATTTAGACAAGACATTTTTTGTGACGTACAAAGGGTAAAATACTATGTAATGTGTACAAAATTTGGGACTTATTAAATTGATTTATTCCAGTGTTTTCCATTAAGCTAAGTAAATATTATAATGAGCGTTAAATAAAGGGTCCGGACCCTATTTCAAAAAAACCTTAGAATTTAAATCCCCTTTATAAAAAACACAGCGCAACATACTAATATTACTTACGTTCACAGCATTTCACAGTAAAACATCGAGATTTTCATTACGGTGAATTCTGTATGAATCAAAGTATGACTGTTTATTACATATCCATTGGATCACGATCACTAGTCATTAAAAATATTATTTATACGTTTGGAGGTGAAATTGATGATATTATTAAAGGACTTGGCGCTTCTGGCATCGTCGTCATTAACTAATACTTTAGTATATATATATACTAATACTTTTGTACTATATTGATCGTATGATGTGCTTCAATTCAATTTATTAAAATTGGCTCTTATCTTATGATGTGCTTTTTCTCATCAGTTTGAGCTCTCACACTGTCACTTCAGCACAGTAATGTTGTTTCTTCTCAATTAGTTTTTGTGCAAGTCAAAATGACCGAATGACGCCTGATTACTACTTTTTGTTTTTGATAAGGTTGTTAGAATGCATAAAGGGTACAGTGTACCAGGATTCTATCAACTATTGTCTAAAAGTAACGTTTTGATTAAACAAAACTCAAAAGTGTTATTTTTGGAACAATATCTATGATTTCTGTTACAATCTATGTAAATTCTGCCTCTGAACCCTCTCTGCATACGAGCGTAGCTTGTTACATAGGAAGTCACTGGTACTAACTCTATGTAATTATGTATTTAGTGAAACTGTGTCGTTAAATACCTCGTAATTACGCGTGGGAAAACTGCGCCTTGTGCTCGGCGTGTTTGAAATGGGGCATCCCAGGCTCGGTTTTTTCTTTGATTTCCTAAATAACAATCGTGGGTTATTTTCGCTTTGTGTTTTCAAGACTTTTGGCTTTTCCGTGGGTGTGTCCACTCGGGTGGAACTCCTGTCTTTTTCCTCATGATTTTTCGAATTAAGTCCTCTCAATAACTCTGTAAGGCTGGTGGGCCCTTGTAGATCTAATATACCTGTATTATATTGTTATATTTAAAATTTT
Source organism: Conopomorpha cramerella (assembly GCA_012932125.1). Taxonomy (NCBI): domain Eukaryota; kingdom Metazoa; phylum Arthropoda; class Insecta; order Lepidoptera; family Gracillariidae; genus Conopomorpha; species Conopomorpha cramerella. Next base: position 5,564 of record SJJU01031126.1, on the reverse strand, counting down.
ACCACTGACTCATTTATACACTCATCACCATGTATCAGGACGTGTCATGTAGGTAAATACGTTAGTAGATAAAAGTTTCTGCTAAGAAACGATTTTGCAAATTTTTTATAGTGTTCACTGAAATTAAGAACAATCGTATAACTGTGATTATACATCGATATTTATCCTACATTGTATTAAAACACAGCATAACTACCTATAGCATTCTATTCTAGTAATACCGATTATGAGGGAAAAATAATCATCCGAATTTAACTTAACTTTTCCATTAGCATTTTGGAAGTATTAATTTGTTCAATTTTAGGTTGTGCGCCATGTTACTTTGTTATTTGATAAATATCAAGTTTTCCAAGAGTCGGATCCGCTACGGCTCAAATGAGTTGCTGACTAATTTGAAAACAAATGACGTTAGTTCTCACGTTACGGTTGTAGTACCTACATTGCTAGATAGGTAAATACTTCACTTACTTTGATATTGGGAGCGAAACCGCAATCCATGGGAGCCGCAAGTCAGCGGCTGCCTCGTCGTCGGCGCAGCACATTTTTTTAGAAAGTTACACTAGCATCCGGCTCCGTGCTTCCGCGAGTCAGCGCAAACACCGGACCCGATGTCCGCTCCTCCGCTGAACTAAACCTTACATTTCATGGCATACGTCACAAATTGCCAAAGCAACGGACACCTGCAACTGTGGGCTTCAATATTGAAAATTCACCTATAAACATCTGGAATCGTGTCAAAACACCTAGATCTATTTACGGTTTCTACTTGGAGAAATTCTATGTCAGGCAGCCCAGCTACACAACTATTACACATTCAAAGAAAATTACTATCCGCGTTGAAGTGGTCCGGTTTGTCAGTTGACAGCTTGAATATTAGCATTAGCGATGTGTTTTTCAAGTTCGGTGTTTTTTTTTTTTTGAAGTTGTAACATATGAATGGCGGTATGTTGAGGCTGCGATCGGTGCCTGCGCACACGTTAAAGGTCAATGATCATCCGTAGATCCGCTTCGGCGGCCGCGTGACCCTGTCTCGCGACGTTTCGATCATAATACTTCGGTCTCACACTCGGTGTCATAATGATTTACTGACACTTAGCGAACAATAGCCCAAATGTCACGTAACACGTTCGCCTGTGGGTGGTTTTTAACAAACCGTATTTGTATTAATGTGCTTTGGTCTCGATTGGCACACTTTTAATCTAGGTACCTAAGTAAAAAAAATAGTGGATAGGTGTTATTGATTAATTATCTTTGTCAAATCGGTTGCCATAAACTAACCAAATATTTTTTATAGTTGTTACTTAAATGCGTGTGATATATGTGAGGTTCATAGCGGGTTCCATTCCATTCTAGTTTCTGAAGCCCACACAGTCTATTTTAATTACCTAGACATTATTCGCATACGCGAGGTTAACAATAACACTGCATCTTTGTCTTAACTACGTGCACTTATTAGTTAGTAATACAACCATGTATGCATCGACAGCAGCCTATATTTGGGTACGTCTAGGATTCTTGCCTTACTTTACAACTAAAGCAACTGCTTAGCGATCAACTGATCGTAGATGTGATGAGCACCAAAAACCGTCACTGACCAATCATTGCTGATCTACTGTTTTGATTGAGATGTCAATATTACCCTTTATTATTTTACGAGCTGACCCGACAAACGTTTTTTTATCCATAAACTGTTTCTCTGCTATTATATGCATGTAATATACATATAAACCTTCCTCAAAAATCACTCTATCTACTAAAAAAGACCGCAACGAAATCCGTTGCGTAGTTTAAAGATCTAAGCATACATATACATATAGGCCAAAACTACTTAACCGATTTAAATATATTTTTTTATACAGATAATTTAGAGATTTACAAAGGACAACTGCTACTTATAAATTGGAAAAAAAAAGTTGTAAATTATGTATATTGGCAAGACAATATTTGGCGGGCCAGCTAGTTTAAAAATAATGCATCATGCGTTTAAACAACACTTTTCACGTTTCCCAGAAATATGTGGAGTCGTCGCTGGGGTGGGCGGGCGAGCGCGCGGAGGACTCCAGCTACGATTCGGAGTGCGATGACGAGGGCTCCCACCGGGCAGCGTCGCGGACGCCCTCCGACACGCTCGCAGCTGAGTTCGCCGAGTATGTCACCGTCACGCCGGCGCACGCGCACACTAACCAGGTGAGGATGATGTCCATAATAATACTCGATACTTCTGGACTACTGCGTGTAAAAGGACCCCCAGAAATGGTCTTAGAAACGTTGTTGGACTGGTCAACCAACACAAATTGTCTATTTGGTATGGATATGATAACAAACATTTTCGTTTACCTGTATTGACGCCATAGTAAAAGTTAGCAGTATAGTGTCTGGGTTAATAGTGTGCATTATTTTCTGGACGAACTGTTATGCTATGGAAATGCCCTTGCCCTTCACCCACTGGACTTTCTCATTGGTATGTGGTCGAGTATGTGTCATTAGTACATTTCAATAAAGCTAGTGATTATCTAGTAATCGATTAATTTATGTTTGCGTTAAATTGAAATATAGTTTTATCCAAACATTAATATTATTAAAAAATAAAAGTATGACTTATTTTGTGGCATGAAAAGTATTCTGGTCCGGAGATCATGTATGAAGAGATGTATGATGTAGATGAAGCAGAGAGGGACCAGGACCCTGAGAAATGGAGATCGGTAGTCTCTGCCTACTCCTCAGGGAGACAGGCGTGAAGTGTATGTATGTAGTTTTATTTTGACTCTTAAAAATTTGCACCGTAGTATCTATTCAATTTGCTTTATCGAAAGAATCAATCATTAGCATTATCAGAGTGTAGTGGGTGGAGCTGTAATTGTGGAATAGTATCCACCGTGGAAAAGTTAAGATTGGGGGAAATGTTGTCTTGAAACTTTTTCCAAAATCTTTGGTATTTAATTATATCACGATTCTAGTATCATTATTATGTTATCTCACACGTGATTATTCCTCTTGCCCAAATGATCCAATGCAGGATTATTTATAATTAATTTGTTCATAATATAGATAAAACATTTTTAGACGGAATTGTATCTATTTGTTCTAGCGAGTCACGCACTATCTCGAGATTATTATAAATACGTTCTCAATTAGGCCGAACACAATTCATGAGAACATTAACTATCAATTTTATAATAATTAATGCAACAAACGATTCCATCAGGTTGCGGTTTCGAACGATTTCCTTCTTGGAAAGGAGTCATTTTAAATTTCCTAAAACAATGCGCTTGCCATCTACAAGTCAGTCGCCAGAGCCTCATGAACAATTTCTACCTGACCCGGATTTCGATGTATAGCCACACGTAAACGAGCTCAACAAATACTATGGGAGGACCTTATAAATACCTCTTTTCGCTAACGAAACAGTCACCGTTTAGGTTAGATAGTACCAACTTTGAAAGAGCTCCGCCACAGAACAAACTGTGACGGGCTTCAGCTCTGATGAAAGTCCAAAATACGTCATACAGGGTCTTTCCGATGCGATAGTAGGTAGGTAAATAAATATTGCGACAACATACGTCCGTGAAGTGCTTGCATACAGAGGGTTTTGTATGTAAATAGGTACATTTGTTTTTATATTAAGTACATTATTCATGGATATTTTATAACAAGCCTGCCTAAGTAGAAATGTTTCAGTCGAGATTACGTCAGGTAATTTGAAACAATACTTGATATGATAAATAATGTGCACTACTAATGCAAAGTTATCATTCAATGTAGAAAAAAATAAATAATCGGGTTGGCACTAGGCAGAGACACTCACTAATCATACTCTGTATAGGAGTGTAAAAGTTCACCGAGCAAAGTTGTTCATATTGACGAGTCCAACAACGTTTCTAAGACCATTGCTCGGGGTCCTTTTACACGCAGTTTACAAGTTGTAAGAACATTTGTTGTAAATTACATGTTTAAAAACAGTTGGGTTATAATAAAATGTTGTGATGATAAAAAAAATAATATATCGCCCATGCAGAGTACCGCTGCACGCTAATTGGAGGAATAGGATATAGAAAGCAAACCTAAGGTCAGTTGAGGAACACAAATGTAAAAAATGCCGTGGAACTAAGTGACTTACTACTTAGTAATTGATAAGTACCTTCTTAAGTTGATAGGCTGTACGTTAAATTCTCTTAAATGCGGAATCGTTAAATTCTTATTTTAGAACGTACGACGATCAATGGTTTTATTTTAGGTTTAGCCTATTATAGGTCAATTTGTTATTCTACCGACATGTTATTCGTAGTGTGTTGACGAGATTTTATACTCCATGTATTATTAATAATATGTGTAATAAATCAATTTGATTTATAACCTTACCGTACTGCGTGTAAAATGGTGAAATGAAAAAAAATCCCCCTGAACATAAATATGGGTACACATAGTGTCATTTCTGAAGAAAAAAAAAACAATTTTGTATAGAGACGATTTTTTAGTTTTCTTTATTCTCGCCATAGTAGTTGGTCATATTGACGGGCCCAACAACATTTCTAAGACCATTGCCCGGAATACTTACTTGCAGTATAGCTAAGCAAGTCCTAATAATTACATTAAAATATCGCTCGACTTCTGTAAGCTGAAATAAACAGACTATAATATAAACACTTCCTAATCCTAGACATTTCCCAATGGCTATTTGGAAACAAACTGCAACATAATGAAATGTATAAAATAAAATAATGATAAAAAGAACAAGCCAATCCTTCAAGGACTTTACCTTGACTTGCGTTTTAAATCTATTGCTCAAACAATATACTTAAACCAATTAAGATTCTGATCCTGATAGGGGCACAACAAAAAAGTTTATGACGTACAAATAAATAGTTGTTTTTATGCGGTAGGACGTCAACAAATTTTACTTCTACTTTCCTTTATCGATTACTTGAAAATGTGTCTAGCCCAATTATATACATTCCGATAACTTGAATCGAACACTGTAAAAAATATTGTTCCGATAATTTACACAGAAATATGTAAACGAACATTAACTTGTGAACATACAGTCATAATTATATAGCAGATGATATTAGAAACAATTACAGCAATATGTTGACAAGTAAAAACAGGCCCTAATAACTCTTGTCCTTCTTTAGAAAATAAAACAGAAGTGTCTGCACCAGTTTCTAAAGACATCGACCGGCGCACAAATACTACTGATCACAGAGATCATTGTAGATTAAACTGTAAAGCTTAGGTTGCCCAACAAGAGTTGACAGTAGGTACGTGACATCGGGCTGTACCTACATTGCGCAGCGTAGTCGTCTGTGTCGACAGACTATCGTTATGTAACATAACAATTGACAAACACTATAGGTACCTACCACTTTGGCACTTTTTATAGTTTAAATACTGCTCTAAAATTACTATCATATGCACGTTGTAGTACAGTTGATTCGTTTGTAGAATATAGTCGACAGCTTCTTGTTTTGTTCTGTCCTTCTCTCGTGACTTTCTAAGCGATTATGAGCGACATAGAACTATAAAATTACAGGCTGTCAAGTTGATTCTAAAAGTAAATACTGTGT
>SJJU01031125.1:0-13380 GCA_012932125.1 Conopomorpha cramerella | reverse complement strand
ATGTCACGCTTTGTGCGACTCAGCTAGTTTCAACAAATCGCAGCGCGTTATGTGTCTTGTCACTTATTTCTTGGAGTGCTGTGCTAGGGGGGCTGCAGTCGGAGCACGTACGTCATGAAAGACACGACATAGAACAAATACGCGCTGTGATTGGCTGCTATGTCACACAACGTGCGACTCAGCTTATTTCAACAAATCACAGCGCGTTATATGTCTTATCACATATTTCTTGGAGCGCTATGCTAGAGTGGCTGCAGCGCAGTGCGAGGGTGACACCACCGTGCGTTCTTAGGAAATCTCGGAGTAACCCGACACGCACCGCCAACGACCACCGGAGAGGTTTTAGTATGGGAGAGTTCAACATAACCCAGTATCTCCCCTGGGTGACTCCGTATCCATAACGGATTTCCCCTTCGAAAAATAAAGTACAATTGGTTGATTTCCTCCTATTGCGGATATTTACTTTTCCTTTTTCGATAAAGTTACCCAGTTAGCTTATTTTATTACATTTGTCTTTGGTAGGTACCAGCTACTAGTACCTAATTAATACTTTCTTATTTTGACCTGACTGTAAAAAAGCCTTTACGTTTTTTTAAATTACTTACGGCGAGGAAGGTAGGTAAGTCGATAAGAGATTGCCATGAAATGGATTAGATATTATCATGATTTAAACCATGTCAATCTTGGGTGAGTTATCTCGAAAGATTAGTGAATGAGACAAAAATTGATAAGTAGGTAGGTGACAAATAAACTCTCTTTAAAAAAACTGTGTTAAAATATCAGTTGATAGGTTTAACAAAGTTTCCTCCATTCGTATCTTCTATATAGTTTGATAGTTCTTCTTTCGGAGACATAGGCTCAGGCTGACGTCACTTTTATAGTTTGTCCTTGGATTTAGAACAACAAATTAGTACCTAAGGGTCGATATCCTTACGGTAGGTGACCAACCCTTCACCACAAAAACCTCTCATCGTTTATCGGAAAAGCACTACTGGTATAAGCAATACTTGTTTCTGTTTCTAAGATTATTTATTTTACGTCTCAACACAGCACGAGGATTTAATTCTACTTAGGTGCTCCACTTTACTCATACAAAATAATTGCACACAATTATTGCCTACGGATTTGGTACAAGTAAACAAGTTTTATCTGGGCGTTGTTGTCAACCTGTTGCATTTTAAATCGAACTTATCTGCGGAGCGTCCTTGAGGACGATCGTGGGCGATGTTAATGACTCGATCCGGTTAATATTTATCTCGTCGGTCCACCGTGTTTATTCTGCAGCCATTCACCACATTCCGCTGGTGGTGTGGGTAGTTGCAGGTTTCAAAACATTGTGCTCGTCAATGGGCGCATGCGGAAGTCTACGTCCGCCCGCTGACATTTCGGCGAACTATCATTATTATGTCCATATCACTGCATTGAGGAAAGTTCGCGGGGACCTTGTGAGGATTTATGAATTACGCGGCCGCAGGTACAGTCGACCAAGAATATATCCTACTACCGTAAAGTTGAATGTATGATGTAATAATACGGATGTCAAACAACACTGTAAAATTTTAGTTTCTTTGTTATATTGTTGTAATTGAATTTAGTGATTTATGTTTATAATACTGACCCGCACTTATGTTCTCCCATGTTATGAGGATGACTGAACTTTGGTATTCAGTCCACACTTTGTACTTTTAGTGCCATAAAGTATTAAATAATATAGTATAAAATAAATAAATAAGGTTTATTGTTTACTTTTAACAGTATTTTATCGACTCTACCTTGTAGGTACTATACCATTCTACAGTGCACAGAAAATAGCAACAAAACTGAGTGATCATTTTATCTCTATCGATAAAGTGGTTGCTTTTTACTTAACAGATACTTAACTTATACGCACATTTTGTAATATGTCTAAATGATCCGTATTAAAGCAGGTAGGTACTTATTTATCATGTAACATGTGAAAGGTGTTTATAAAAATACTATTTTCTAAAACATGTCAAGATTTTATAAAAAAAAAATGCGAAAATAACGCGACAAGTTGGAAAGTTACGTTACGTTACGATTACGTATCACAACAAGCCATTTATTTCTTAATCTGAGTGGAAATAACCTTTGAACTTATGATGTCTCATTTGTAACATGACTGTCCTGTGCCAATGGGCTTAGATGCAATCATTGTTGGAGTAAATAGTAGGTAATCATAACGCATAACCGAACGGGACAATTAGTGAATTGTTTTTGTAAAGAAAGGGTTTTTTAATAAACTTGGCCCTTATGTTCAGCTTTAAAGCCGACAATTCTGCCACAAACAAAGTAATACATATCGTGTTCAAGCTGGTGTCATTGTCACAGTCTATCGATAAAGTCGTCAATAGTTAAAGTCGTGTCAAAAACTCATTAAAACGTAAGGGTGGAGCATCACATTTCAATGCTGCATGGAACTTTATACGGGAATAACAATTCGATCAAATAGGAGTCCTCTGCTTTACGTTTAACTCTCATTATTACACTAATTCCACCGTATTAACTCAATAATTGTAGAGAAAAAATAATTTTGAAAATGAGAAACGACGAAGCAATTTGCATCTTATGGCTTCCCGTATAACAGTCCTTTGTAAAGGTTCTATTCCGAATCGAGGTATCGTCTGCAATTAGACGACTGGTTTCTATTATAAGTAATCAGTGGCAATCTCAACAGCAACAACACGTGTTGTCGACAGCTTCAGCCTGGGTGTAGTTTGGGTTAACACCTTATATCTTTTGAAGAATCCTAGGGTCTTCTGATAGTCTTAAAAGATAACTAATACTTTACATAAGTATAAGTAACTAGCAAACACGGCGAACTCCGTTTCGCCACCAGATGGCTTCGTTTCGTTTTCTGTTGAAATTGTTCTTAAATTTTCTTTGCTATAAACCTTACGGAGCCTGAGACCTTTCCAACGAATGCAAAACCGTGGAAATCGGTTCGTGCGTTCTGAAGTTATAGCGTCAGGGAGGAAAATCCGACTTATATAGTAGACTATGATTCAAATCACTGAGTAAAGGGAATTAGATGTTTTGTGTGCAGTGTTGGAAACACTGTTATGGGAAAAGAGACACTTGGTGTTCTTGCACAAATGCGACAGACGATAAATATGCTTACATTAAGAATTTTAAGTACCTAAGTAGGAACCAATTGAACAAGAAAAATAAAAACATTTACTTTTTGTTCATGAACGAACTCATTGCGCGATTACACAGTTAACTGATAAGTATTATAGTTTCCTATAAGTATAGTATTCATTATTTTACTACTACTAATTAGTTAGATCCTAATATTGTATCTATGATTCGTGGATATCCTCTAATATACATAAGTAAGTATACAATATTCTCATGTCGAGATGTTTGTTACCAAACTCTTCCTAAACGGCTGGATTCCGATATGTATCGAGTAAGTCTGAAGTTGTCCATCGCCAAAATGAGCTAGGAATATCTTGCGGAGCGGGGCCACCTTTACCATAAAATCAAACCTCTCGCCGCTTGCGGTGGAAAACCAGTTTGAGAATCGGCCAAAATCTATTTATCTACTTCTTGTTCCCATTCCCTAATTTAATAGGTACATGTTATGTTAGGTCGGTGAAAATGTGTTTTCGCATAAAGTAGGTAAAAACTTGTTATAAAATTTGTATCCGGCTGGATTTCATAACATTAAAAAAATTAAAAGTATGTTTATTTCCGCTGTTTTTCATTTGTTTTTCTTTCGTACAATTGAGTGAATCTATTGAAAAAAATTGAAACATTTTAAAAATATTATTACATACAAAGAAGGCTAAAATGCAACTCACGCAGCGAAAAAAAATTGTGACGTTATGACCTAATGCAGTGACAGTAAGAGTAGCACAAAGTTGGCTCAAACGTTTTCAGTCCGGGAATAATTGACGCCAATTTTTTTAAAGTGGAGCAAGATCGAGTAGTTATGATGTAGCTGAAGAACTGGAAATTGACCACAAAACAGTTTCAACCCATTTAAAGAAAGCGGGCATACAAAGAAGCTCGATATTTGGGTTCCACACGAGCGCACTGAAAAAAACCTAACCGAGTCCTCATTTAAATAAAAATAAAAAATAAATATTTTACAACAACATACACATTGCCTTCATCCCATGTTAAGTAGCTAAAGCACTTGTGTTATGGAATTCGGACAACGAAGTATACTTAAAAATATTTTTGAAAAACATGATTTCCTGCCTTATCTCACACTAGGTTTTTAGGGTTCCGTAGCCAAATAGCAAAAACGGAACCCTTATAGATTCGTCCGTCCGTCCGCCCGTCCGTATGTCACAGCCAGTTTATTCCGAAACTATAAGAGCTACATTAATGAAATTTGGTGCGTAGATGTATTCTGTAAAGATTTTAAAATAAAATGAGAAAAAATCCAGAATTTTTGGGGTTCATACATAGAACTGAAACTCAAAAATTTGTTTTTCATCAAACCTATGCGTATTTGAAAATGATGTTGAGGTTTCTTATATCATTTTTTTCTAAACTGAATAGTTTGCACGATAGACTCTTCCAAAGTGGTAAAATGTGTGTAATACCTACATGCTGCTAGTGCTGCTACGGAACCCTTCATTGGCGAGTCCGACTCTCTTGGCCGGTTTTTTTAAATACATACATATATATATATATATATAAATAAAACACCCAGACACATCCAACAAGTACTTAAAAGCACATCACCTAAATACCTGCCAGCGGCGGTAGGAATCGAACCCACGACCCTACGGAATAGAGACTGACCACTACACCAACGTACCCGTCATTTGCGACTCGTAATAAAACCGACCCAGTTTTTTATATCTGGCGATGAAAAGTGGACCATGTACGACAAGAACCTACGAAAAAGATCAAGTCTAAGGTCGGCCAGGCATTACAAACTGTGGCTAAACCTGGGCTAACTAAGAATAAGGTAAAGTGTATGGTGGGGCTGGAAAGGCATTGTTCATTATGAGCTTTTACCGCCCGGCAAAACTATCGATTCCGGTCTCTACTGCCAACAACTGATGAGATTTGAAGAAGCAGTTGAGAAAAAGCGGCCGGAACTGACCAACAGGAAGGGTGTGGTATTTCATCACGATACTAGCGTTATCGTGATGAAATACCACACGTCTCTAAATGTCCAGTAGTGGACAAGTATGGGCTGATGATGATTATGAACGCTGGACCACATGCATCTTTAACCACTCGGCAATAATTAACACGTTCACTGCGGGACTGAATTTCATGGATTTTCCCGTAGTGCGTTATGACATCTATGAATCCCACACAGCGTTCGTATTCTAATGCGTTTTGGGTCTTTAGACCTCACTTCGACTTGCCAATCTAAAATAGTAATAACAACCTGAAAAACAATCGTAGAAAGATAAAACTACTTTCTTTCGATTCCATAAGAGTGACTTTGTCTTAATTTAGGCTCGCCCCGATCTACGACAAAAGAAAACCGAGGAAAAACTAAAAAACAATGTGGGATTTAAAAACCTCACATCGCACTGCATCTAGGGTACACTTTGTAGACGACTAGTGATGGGAAATAAATCTATCGATGACATTTGAATTGTTTTACCTATTTATTAATTTAAACATCCACACATTTGTACATCAAAATAGGAACTTAAGTTTTTCGACATATTACGACAAAAACGCAAATCACAATAGGTAAGTACCTAATTATACAAAATTATAACATAACATACATTTGTAATAGTGAAACCTGAACCAACACGTATAAATATTTTTTGTACTAAGTACCTACAAAAGCTGGCAGACATATCGTAAAAATCACAATGAAGTAACATAACACTTATACGATCAAATATTATTAGGTAGGTACAATCACCAATTACAGACATCTAATGGAATCTATATCCAAATCAACTCTCAACGTACCAGATTATGAACTAAATGTTTTTTTATCTGGAGGTAATACCCCCTTATTTCTCATAGTGCACTTCTGGAATACAGGACGATATTTTGGCACATTAACATCGGGGTCTGGCTCCCTTTCACTTTGGTTTGATAAATCTAACATTTTCTTACGCCTTTTACTACCACCACGAAACATTTTGGCGCAATCAGGAGGCGTGCGCTCGGCAGGAAGTAAGCGCATCCCAGCACTAATTAGATAGTCAAATGTCACGGTCACCAATAAGTGCGGAAAGGGGCGGAGCCACCTCACATGCGTGTGGGATGGAAAGACCCCACGCTCGCAAGGAGAAGCGATTTTTTCACCTGGTGCGGTGTGAGTTCTAAATATCCCACACTTATTTTTTACTGTAATCTTGTTATATTACTGTAGACATAAAGAAATATCTAGTTTTCTTAGTCACACGTAGCCCCGTCCCTTAGAAATTACTCCCGCACCAGAAAGAGAAAGTGCCATTTTTTCACCGCACGGGGTGACGAGACGCGTGTGAGGTGTTTCGCACACCGCAGTGAACGTGTTAAGAGAGTTTTTCTGGGAGGTTTTAGTGCATTGCCTACACCATATAGCCCAGACCTTGCACTTCCAGATTTTCACCTGTTTCTGTCTCTTCAGAATGCTTTAGGTTCTGTAAGGTTAACATGTAGACAGGACTGCCAACACTACTGTCCTCCTAGCAAAGCGCTCCAAGAAAGACATGACAAGACATACCAAGCATTGCGATTGGTTGAAACAAGGTGAGTCGCACGATGTGATGTGTGACATAACAGCCATTCACAGCGCGTACTTGCTCTATGTCGTGTCTTTCTTGACCCGCTTTGCTAGAGGGGCTGGTTGCGTATTTTTATCAAAAGTGTAACAATTTCTACAACAACGGGGTTACGTCTCTACCTACAAAATGGCACAGAGTTATCGAACGAAACGGTGCATATAAGAGTATACTATAATTAAATGTATATAAACTTCGAAAAAGATGTTTGACTTTTCATATAAAAATATGAAGAAACTTTTTCCCCAACTTATTATGTCGTAAAAAAGCACAGCCAGTATAATAGGGCTAAAACATTGTAAGCAGTAAAGAAATTCCCCAGAAGGGGCACATCACCGTGACATAGAAACACTTAAGTGTACCTTATATTTACATAGCTGATTACTTAGCCGCTAACTTAGTGGCACGATAACTAACGGTACTTAGCCGCAGTGTGGTATTATACCTACATACTAAACTAGTACACATATAAATTACCTTAGGTAAGATTTAGTTAGTGTCGCACACGTCGTACAGTCAGCCATCATTGAATGTCACTAAAAATCAGTAAGATAGAGTTGTTACCCTGCGTTTGCACCAGAAACTCAAAACATGCAAAGATTTGCAGATTTGTTTGGTTTAACAAGTTTGCAAATATATTTTGTTAGTGGCCGCGTTCGCACCAACGAAATTCGTCGAAGTTTCAAGATTAATTTTTAAATTCGCACCAAGTTGCGTTCGGACCAAAAAAAAACATTGTTTATGTCAATAGTTTCGAGATTTGACGTTTATAGCGTTCGCACCGGTGTGTGTATATGTTTCAATGCAAGTTTCGACAAAAGTTTTAAACAGAGTTTTGTGTTTTCCGAACACTTCGGATTACTTGTTTACCTACAACGTGCGAAATGGAGTGGACCAAAGCTGACACCCTGACATTAATAGAACTATGGCATGGATTTCCATGTCTCTGGAACCCAAAGTCTCCGGAATACAAAAACCGCATAAAAAACGAGACTCAATAGAAAAAATACCGGAAGAAATGTCCACTTTTGATAAAACGGCAATTGAAAAAAAGTGAAAATCCACTATAACAGAGAATACAACAAAACAAAGGCAAAGTCTGGTGCAGGTTCGGATGATATAGTTGAATCCACCTGGTACGCCTTTCCGCACCTTCAAAAAGTAGTGATGGGATTTATAAACTTGTTTTTGGTGCGAACGAAAGTTCAAACATGCAAGGTTTTGAGATTTTTACCTCAAAACTTGTGTCTAAACTTTAAATGTTTGTATTTGCTGTATTGTTTGCTATAAAATCTACAAACATGTTTTTCTATAGTGCAGTGCGAACGCTAGGCTAAACACGACACAAAAACACAGTTTTATGTAAGGATTTGATAAAATGTTTGTTGGTGCAAACGCACGGTTATACTGTGACAAGTAAAATAGGAACCTTATATTCCCCTATTCCCTTTCTTATGAGTAATACCTTAATCATTTCATTCTTAAATTTTTGGAGGGTTTCTGTGCTTCGGACGCAACTTCAAGCTGTAGCCCTGGCTACTGTCTATACAGTAACTGTAGGCCGGTCCTTGGGCCTCTAAAAAACATCTCTTAGTTGACCACTAACACTTGCTTGATACTGGCTTTCCTCTAGGGTTTGTAGGTTGGATGGCCGTCGTACCTGTAAAGTCACACAAGCGAAAGCAAATAAATAAGGTAAGCTCCCGATGCGCCTTCAGGATAAGCATCGGGATCTTACATGCCGTGAAGGCATGTGTTATGCCCGAAAACAAAAATTCCGGGTGACATTTTCGGGTAAATTTTCTATTCTACTTTTTTACACATGATATTATACCTGAATCGAGGAGAGCTAAAATATAAATTGTTTTATGAAAGAGAGTGTTTATGTTTAAGAGTTCGGGTTTATGGTCCTATGTGTGGCCCGTAATATAGGTACCAACCTATAAGGATATGTGACGGAAATATGTTAAGTGCCCCACGTTTTTAGACAACATTTTTCACAATAGAGATGCCAGCGGATTCCTATTCAGATACTTCGCTCGCATGTTGGAGCCAACTAGAAAATGTGCTAAATCTGTCACGTGCTTACCACTCAGGATTTATTGTTCTGTCATATTTACACATTATTGTTGTAGTTATGCATCCATGTTTCTTCTCAGTTTTTGTCTTCTCAACGATTTTCCATCATAAATCACCCATCTACAGCTTTCGGAGGCGTGTCAGTATCTGCGCTTATCGGTAAGGTTCTGAGAAACGTTTCCCGGACAATAACGTTTGCGGAGAAAAAGGTTAAAGTACGAGTGTGTGATTTTAGCTTATAATCTGACCAAAAAACTAAACGTCCTTGGCGTATGCCAAATACCAAAATCTTTACAAGACAAGACAAGACAAGACAATACATTTATTTCTCTGCCAAGCACAAATAACACACACATAAAACAGAAAAGCAATATAAAAATACACAAACACAGATGAATAGGCACAGTGTGGCTATGCTTGTCAGCGAAGAGGAGACTCCGGCTCAGCATCAAGTCACGGTTGCCCGTGACGCTGGTCTTCCGCCGGCACTCAGTGAGAGGGGCGATATACAACATAATTACGACGAATAGATTTATACCTACACATACAATAAAATAAATAGACCATACATAAATTATAACTATATACAATTTCATATAAAACCATAATTAATACAAATAAAATAATATTAATAAAATATTATGTATACATGAATGTACCCAAGTGTGTACCTAGCCAGCACAAACGGATGTTTGTGGTTTCAGACTGACGAAAGCTGTTGTTGCGTTAACAAGTATTTCCGCAGTTTAATTTTGAATATTAATATAGAGTTACTAGTGCGTATTGGGGGAGGAAGGTCGTTCCAGCATTTCGTTGCCTGAAACCGAAAACTGCCTCTAAAAGCAGCCGTTCTGTGATGCTACATTAAGTACAAAACATCTTTAAATATTAGCCCACTAACTTGTAACACACTGTCACTCTTACATAGGTTAGTCTACTGAAACTTGTTATGCCATATGTGAGATGCAAGTGACAAGTTAAGATGATCGTCGCCAGTCATTAAAAAATAACTTCAATTAATTCAATTGAAAAAATATCCAATTTAACCAGTAGTTCTAGTGGGGAACCTGTACATTTTTTTTTTCTTCTAAACGTGATAAAAAGCCTTTACTAAAAAACGGTCCCGTCACTCAATTTCTTTTTAAGCTGATCTGAATCATCAAGAACCGGTTACGAACGCGCACAAAGGACCAATAACTATGTATTTTTTGTCGAATTTCATTACTTTTTTATCAAACTTTTACCTATTGTTGGACATGGTTTTGTTAGACATAAAAAGCAATTAATTTAACGAGAATAGAGTGTTTTTCTACCATGTACAGTGTTCACTTATTAGCGGTTTACAGAACTAAAAATGGATAGTGCAGGTTGCGTATCAGCGGTGACTCTGGTACCGCCGCCGCCGCCGAAGACCACGAAAGTGCGAAATCGTAAGTTAAGGGTGCGTTGATAGCCCCCATCCTGGGCCTTGCGCGGTCGGGGCCACCTTGGACGTTGTAGCTGTTCTGGGGAACGTTGGACGTAGAGGCTCCGACTGTTCCGGGGAACGTTGAACGTAGTGGCTCCGACTGTTCCGGGGGTACCGGCAATGACGCGGGAGTGTTCACCACGGGGATTTTACAGGGTGCGAGTTCTACGTATGCAATAAACGTAATCACGTTTTACATTGTGCCAATTAAGCAGGTACAGTCCGCAAAGGATATTTTGAAGTGTGATTTCTGAAAATTATTTGTGATTTCTCACCACTTTCTGTATAGTTTCGTGTTTTTTTAGGTGCGCTTTCTTTTATTATTTATTATACAGGTAGGTATGTACGTATTGTGATTATATGTAGGTAGCATTATCCATACGTTGGATTGGTTTACAATGGATGCCAAACTAGTTAACTACCTACGTTCGAAAAATACGTACTTGTAGGTTCGGATTTTCTTCGCAACTAATGTCTCAATACAAAGACCTGAATAGGTTTACAAAGAACATCGCAGGTTATGTTCCGAAATCCTGAAAATATGTTTTCATCTTAATATTAATAAACATAGTTGACGTTATCTTCATAAATATCCGAATTATCATAATCATTGTATTGCCAACGGGGAAACGGCTTTGTTCATTTCAGTACGTCCATTCTGCTATTACTTTCGAGCGTAGTCGTAGCGAGGTTTTCGGAACGCATACCTCTTTCTTCGTCATTCCACATAGTTGAGAGTGGGAGAGCTATATGCTTCGCGGGGACTTCACGAAATACTAAAATTGCACTGCTCTGTATCAAGGTTGTACTTTGCTACTTATCTGCGTACTACGTCTCGGCGGCCTTTTATTGAAATTTGTTTAAGTTTCACGGCCAAAGTATGTTGACCGGAAACTCTTTGTGATACGAGCAAACTGTATGCATAAAGTACAGACGGCAAAGCCAAGTCCGCGACTGTACCTACGTGTACCTACACATAAAAAGATTTTTCTTTATGCTATTTGACCTTGAATGTTTTGTAATTTTGTAAGCGATTGGTGTTTATTGTCAATCGTAAGTACTTATTTAGTAGTAGTACCTAAGTTTTTACTTAGTAAACAAGAATGTGGGTGAGCACTTGGTAAACATTTTGGTAGATACATAGCGTTGGTTATGGCTTCAAAATTAGGATAGCTTAGGTAATGTGGTTTAGTGTAACATTTTAAACAGTATCCAGAGAAGCATTGTCATGTTCTAGAAACATCATGCCTTCTAAAGGTCGATCAACATCGAAAAAAATGTACCAAATGATCACAATTAATAGACGCTGCAAACGTGGTCCCATTCAATAATAAGAGCACCGTGAAATATATTTAATTTTGTTTTTTTTAGTTTCGATTGTTATAAACGTAAAAAGTCATCATCTGTGGACTGGCTAATTATAAAAAATAAATAATTATGATTATCGTGAGTGTGTCAGGATTACGGAATAACTTTGAATATTAGACGTTATTGACGTTATTTCATAAATCATCAATGGGAATGATAGAAACACACTGAAATACTCTTAAGGAAGGAATGTTGAGGCTTCTGGAAAAGCTCATGCATCTATTTTTTGTGCTAAAACATTTAAGAGTATTTCAGCGTGTTTCTATCATAGGAACAAACTGCGGATGGCAGACCACTTTGGCAAGTTTATATTGTCTTAAATTCTTAGGTACCTATAATTTAACTACTGGTACTGTTTTTGTGGACATAAGATATTCATTCAAATATTCCGCCATCCTGACACACTTGGGTTACGTGATACAGCCGTGTCAGACGGACACGGGAGTCTTAGTAATAGGGTCCCTTGTTTTACTCTTTGGGTACGGAACACTAAAAAGACTTTACTGAACTTATTTAACTGGTAACAAAATTTTCACCACACGAATGGAGTGCTAATATTGGAGCCGCTAACTAACTTGGCATGTCTTAACGGTAGATCCTTTTCTAAACCCGGAAGGCCGCCTTATATTGTAAGTAATGTAAGATCTTTGCATGCATAAGCACAGAAACATACGCATTGTAGTATTGTAAGTAAAGTGATGATAACTTTTACTAGCGGAAAACTGTCGTAAAAATTTTAAAGTAGTAAACGCTGCGCCGCCGCGCCGCCACAGTCGTGGTTGCGTTTGTACCGAACCTGATTTTTTTTCAAACATAAAATCCTTGTCAGTAAAGAACACATCTTGGTAGTTATTAATATACAGTTTGCTGCAGTAGTTTTTATTTCATTGTTGCATATATTATTACGAGTCATATATTTACAGGAATGGATACCTTTTGTGATCATGTCTTCGCTAAGTTTTTAGTGTAATTCAGATCCACATCCTGGCGGTTCGCACTATGAAGATAGAAGGGATTCTTGAGGAAGATGCAATAATACATGCGTATACTAGCATAGAAATCACTATTAATAATGTACAGGATGGGGCCTGTAACATAAACAAAAAAGTCTGCCAAAAAAAATTTGTCTAATGTGATTCAGATAGTGCAAAATAATTTGTTTGGGAAGAAATTGAATTTAAAGTGAATACCCATAATCAATATAACCAACATTGCAATTATATCGTGATGTCAACTAAATGCCAGTGAAGAGAAATAGGAGCGATCATTGCCTGTGTGTTAATTTTTGTTAGACCCTTTTTTAAAATCGATTTCATACGTCTAACTTAGCCGTGTGGTGACGGCGAGTAGAATACATCACCACCCAGCCCAAATTTCCCGTCTTGGGGGTCGTTAAAGTCGACCGAGGGAACTCTCCAGAGGCCGCGTAGCAGCGCTCTCTGTGAGTTAAACCACGATAACACTGCGATCGCCAACCTACCTGCCAAGCGTAGCGATTATTGGCATTTCTCCCCCAAATGATTGGTGAAACTAGGATATGAATAGTGATAACTGAACTCGTTTAGTCTAGTTTTTTTCCCGGTTGCTGGCCCCACCCTTTTCAAGACATAGTACCCAAGAAAGGGTTAGGAGGCTACTCACCCACATAAAAACTCACCCACTTGGTGAGTTGCCACCTTGCAGTTTTTGTAGTAGTCATCTCATCCACCCGGCTGATCGGGAGTGGGTGAGTTTACT
>SJJU01031116.1:0-12498 GCA_012932125.1 Conopomorpha cramerella | reverse complement strand
CCGCTGGAGCACGCTCAGAGCTACGCTTGAGTTCGCTCCGAAAAGTTCGCCGAAGGTTTGGAAGCCGTAGTTTAGGCGTTGTACAAACTTGAATACTCTCCTGTATCGACGACACGACTGGCGAAGCTGACGGCCATTTTCCTTTCTGAAAGTCGATAACTTTCAATTCCACTGTGAGCCCTGTTGCACCGATATTAGACTTATCTACGATTCATGTTTTTCAATTCCATAACATTCAATTAGTTTATGGATGATTTGAGTCATGTCTACATAATTGATGTGGTTATAACCTTGTAAAACTTCTTTCAGACTCGTAGAATATAAGAATCATTGGAATGCGATCCTTTGTATCGTGTAATGGGCTCCGTTTAATGTCAAGTCAGTGACATTTCTATGGTTAAATTGAATGCTAAAGCTTCAGAGATTTTATTAGATAATAAGCAGAAAAGTAGTACATATTTGCATATTGTATGCTCACGCGAGCGTACAGCCTACCACTTACATATAATAAATACTTACAAAATGGCAAAATAAATGTATAATTATTCTTCTACTCTTGATAATGTAAATACTGTGATTTTCATCGATAATGCAAAATATTTGTAGCTTGTCTCGAATGCAACAATTAATGTTAAAAAACTACCCTATATTTTAGTGATAAGTATATTGTGAACTCGTTGTGTTTGGTCTGCAAGACTTATTGTAAAATTAGGTGAAACCTAAAGTCTAGTAATTTCGCAAATATTTTAAAGAGGTGTTCTTCGCTTGCAAAGTATTTCGATATTTCTAACGACTAATTTCGCGCACGACTGATTTTACGTAATATTCCTTTTAGCTTAGTGTGAAAAGAACAACTGTGTAAAAAAACTTAATTGAGTTAGTTATTTAGGCCTAGTTTCATTGTAATGATGTCTGTCTCTCTTTTTGGTGTCGAGAAAACATTCCTTGGTGACCGCAGGGTGACAAATGTCTTTTGCTAATTGTGAAAAATTTTGAGGCTAATGGTCTTGTTTCGTGAAACTAAGGCTTAGTATGCACTGTTTTCTTTTTCAATTCAGATTAAAATTTGTTTGAAAAAATTAAATCTACTATATTAAAATATGTCGGGTTTTCCTCCCTGACGCTATAACTCCAGAACGCACGAACCGATTTCCACGGTTTTGCATTCGTTGGAAAGGTCTCAGGCTCCGTAAGGTTTATAGCAAAGAAATTTTAAGAAAAATTTCAACAGAAAAGCGGGAAAACGAAACGAAGCCATCTGGTGGCGAAACGGAGTTCGCCGTGTTTGCTAGTATTTCATACATTTTCCGACACGAGAGATAAACGGTATTAAAAAAAACCTAGTAGTGCGCGCTAAGCCTTATCAAGCATTCCGATTGCGGTTTCATTATGGTCCATGGTTTTTATGTTTCAGCCATTTTGCAAATGAAAGAAAGAGATACAAAACCTTAACCATAGACGTGATAGAACTGCAATAGGAGCTCGGTTAATTCATGATGAATGGGTTAACTCCCATAATTATTAGTTAAGTATTAATACCAAAAAAAAAGCAATTATTCCCTTTATTATATTTTGAAAATCTTAAAATTTAAATTATAAAGGGTGCCAATTATTGTAAATTTAACAAAGTGCGTTTTTTCTACACACAATTACTATTTTAAATACTTTAATTATTGAATCTATACATATCAATAAGAATGTTCGTCTGTACATATTTGCTTAATTTGTTGTGAATCACTATTATATATCGAAACTTCCTACGTAAACATCACAATAACTGCATCAGAATAAATACCTATTCAATAATTTTCCTTTGGTTTTATTACTTGAGTACTCACTCACTCATTTTAGAGAGTGAGCTTCGGAGTTCCCCACTCGTCGAGCTTTAAGCACAGATCACCGAAAGTGAGGTAGCTCATACAGTGGTATAAGATAATTCTTTTCAACTGCTTAAGAGACCTCCAGGAACGATTTATTTTATCGATACAATTTCGGGGTAAGACGCCTTTCGGCTTTTATAGTGCCAATTTTATATTTATGGAATAACTAGTGGACTCGACAGACGTTGTCCTAACTATTAATATGAATATCTAGGGTGGCCTGTGCTCAGCAGTGGATGTCTTTTTCTTCTTTCATAAGAACCTTATGCTGTCATTAATAAGCACAACAAAGAAAGAATTCGCGAAATCGGTCCACCCGTTCCGGAGTTATACCATGACAACGAAAAGTGGCATTGATTTTTATATATAATATTTGACCGTATATACGATCCAGCAGGGATACCTGTACGTCTAGATACGGCGCAATTTTTTTTTAATCCCTATGAACAAGCCTTTGATCACCATCCTGCCTGATGTTAAGCAGCGATGTGGTCTACGATGGAGCACACTTGTTCAGTAGGTACCTATTCACCCGCGACTGAATGATGAAGACCTTCAGACTGTACTGCGCAGGAAACACGGTAACTTAATTGTAAGTTTTTTGTTTTGTCAACTTCTGATTTATTTATATAACTATGTATTTAAAAGAAAAAAAAAGTATTTAAGTAAGTATATTTCGTTGTTTGATTTCCATAACACAAGTGCTTTAGCTACTTAACATGGGATGAAGGCAATGTGTGTGTTGTTGTAAAATATTTATTTATTTATCTGAAAAAATCGCTACTAGAAGTGCGGTCTGGCCGCATTCAAGTTACGACAAAAAGGTAGGTATTTACCTAATAGGCAAGCGCCTTTCATCATAGACCACATCGCTGCCACAGCGACATCAGGCATTATTATTAACTCGTGGCGTGGATTATTAGCATTTCCTCATCATGGAAATCATTGGAGGGGCCCTTGTCCAGCAGTGGACATCCTGTGACTGATGATGATGTATTATTAATTTCACTCTTCCAACCAGCAGGGACCTTGATGCCTTTGTACCCCGTATATTGGAAGAAATACAACTGGTAGATGCATAAAAAATAGATAGTAGCCGATTCTCAGACCTACTGGATACGAATATAAAATTTGGTAAATATCGGTAAAGCCGTTTCGGAGGAGTACGGTAACTAACATTGACTGGCCCGTTGGCGTAGTGGTCAGCATGTCTGCCTCTGCTCCGCAGGGTCGTGGGTTCGATCCCCACCACAGACAGGTGTTTAGGTGATGAGCTTTTAAACACTTGTTGGATGTGTCTGGGTGCTTTATTTATATAAGAATATATTTAAATGAAAAAAAAAATATAAGTTAATATATCTCGTTATCTGATTTCCAAAACACAAGTGCTTTAGCTACTTAACATGGGATGAAGGCAATGTGTGTGTTGTTGTAAAATATTTATTTATTTATTTTCGCATTATATTTTATAAGAATGGTACACTATACTTTTGGAGCAATTCGCGCAAATAAGCTAGTTATTGTCACTGAATAATGCTTTAACTCATAACTTCGATTACGGGAATATATTTTAAGTATATACATATATTTTAAGAGCCATTCCCGTAATCGAAGTTAACCGTAGCCAATAACTACTTATGTATGTACGCCATTAAAAGCATATTCTTATTTTATTATTTTCACATGTTAACTTACTTACTTCAAAGGGGAAATCCGTTATGGATACCCAGCCGCCCAGGGGAGTGGGTTATGTCGGACTCACACCGACTAAAACCCTTTCGGTGGCCTTCGGCGGTGCTTAACGGGTGACGCCACACCAGTCCACCTAGCAAAATGTCCCAAGAAAGACATAGTAGGCACTGCGATTGGGGGAAACACGGTAAGTCGCATTTAGTTTCTTGACGCGCGTGCTAGGACTTGAGATATAACTCAAATAAGTATATATATAACTCAAATATAATAGATATAACTCAAATAGATATAACTAAATAAACTGAGAAATAACTCAAATAAGTATAAGTAAAAACGCATACGCAAGTCTGGCCCGAAAGTTCGAGTTCGAAGTTAGTTCAACGAAAGTTTCATTCGAACTTTTTTAAAAGCTCTAACGAAATAAGCGTTTAGCGAAATTTCTCCCCAACTTTTCCCCTCGCCTTGCAGTTATCACAAAAGCGAAATAAAATTCGCCAAGGTCGCACGGCACGTTTGAATTTACTTGGTGAAAGAACGTTAAAATGTTGCCAACTTTTGACAACTTTACTTCTCTCCCGGGGAAGTGTTTTATTGTAGGTACATAAAAATACCTGTTTTCAGGTGAGTTATGTCCGAGCGAATATTATTTAGGTCGTTGTCTTAAAAGCTAAATAAGCGGTCTGGAACACGAAAAATGTGATGGGCAACGCTTCAATGATAACTCTATGAAAACAATTTGACGCATTTTTTAAGGAAACGCGCACTGACATGATATTAAGGGCCTTACCAATAATGGCTAACTTAACTTGTCAGATGTATGTCAAATACGGAATAACCAGTTCAAGTAGACCTGTAATAACAGTTGTGTAAGTAAAAAGGCGTTTATTGGTAAGGGGGTAAATGTTTAAAACGGGTATTATAGCGTGAAGATTAACCAAAAATAAGCATTCAGCTTACCTTCGTTGTTTGCCCGACGTTTCGACACAGTTACATGTGTCGTGGTCGCGAGCTGGTCGATGCTTATCTTTGGTTAATCTTCGCGCTATAATACCCGTTTTTAACATTTAATATAATTTGACGCATGTTTTATTAAGAGCTTTTACACTTATTTGAAACCCAGACACTGCTAAACATCTATGAAAAAATCGTTAGTTATAGGTTAAATAATGGGAATATCTGTCTATTTCTATATTCCTCGCAATTACGTTATAACAACATCAAATTATATAAGGTTTTAAAAATAAAAAAAAATAAAAGCCCATGCCCACGGTTCACAAAGCGTATTTAACCCAACGTGACAGGGGGTGAGCCCATCGCCGTTATGTGAATCCTAAACGCCTTGTGGTGTGTGGGTTTTATCACGATGTTGTCTTTCACTGTACATTAAGCGTTGCGTTGCCTACATTGGCTCTGAAAAAGAGTCCCATTGGTACACGTCCAGTAGACGGACTTGAACCCGCGTTTACTTTACCGCGGTTACTAGTCAAGTGTCCGACCAACTGTACCACAGACGACATATTATTGAGTATTGATTTTTTTTTTGTAATAGCATGAAGAGAAATATGGATATGTAAGAGTGTATTGTATTGTAACAAGTGAAGGTCCATGAACTCTGCCTACCCCTCGGAAAATGGCGTGACGTAAGTATATACATATACATAATATATTATATACTAGATAACTGTGAAATAACAATGTGCCTCTAAAAATATCGATACTAGCTATCTCTAACAATAGACATCGTAAAAGGCGACCTAAGGGTAGTCTGGGATAAGAAAGGAATCATTTGGCTGGTCTATTATCGCCAATACTGAGTTCCCGAGATATTATTGTTATGCGAACTTCTAGTGAGTACCCTTATAAATTAGGACTGCCAAAATTCTCCTAAAATACACACTAACCCCCTTACCAATAAACGCGTTGTCACTTACACAACGGTTATTACAGGTCTGACTGAACTGGTTATTTCGTATTTGACATACAACTGACAAGCTAAGATGAGCTTTGTGTATCTTCGAAATAGCAATTCCGCCATTATTAGTAAGGCCCTAAGTAAACTAACGAAAATTTAACGTGGCGAGGCTTATGAGTTACTAGCTTTCCGCCCGCAGCTTCGATCGCGTGGACTTCGGTTATATTGCGGTATAAATAACAACTATAAGAAAACTTATCTTTCCTACGCAAAAATCTAAGTTTCCCTCGGGAATATCAATTCTTTCCGGGATAAAAAGTACCTTATTATTTAATTTGGACTTCTAACTTTACGTACGCAAAATTTCAAAGCAATCGGTTCAGTAGTTACGGCGGCATGAAAGCCGAACAAACAAACAAACAAACTCACTTTCCTATTTAAAATATTAGTAAGGATTGTTTTAGGCTATTTAACTTGGGACAGCCTAAATTACCTAAATGACTAGAGGTGAGAGACTACCAGAGGTGATGTCCTGGCGGAAGGTGGTGTGAAAAGTACTCGAAACCGGAGGTCATGTATGAAAAGATGTATGAATGAATGTAAATGAAGCGATACTCCTTTCGCTGTCACGACCGTGACAAATGGAGATCTGTAGTCTCTGCCTACCCCTCTGGGAGACAGGCGTGAAGTGTATGTATGTACTAGAGATATGGAAAAAGGTTCTAGCCCTCTTTTAGCACCTCGTATGCTCCATCGTAGACATTGCTGCTTAACATCAGACAGGATGGTGATCAAATTATAAAAAAAATATTGGCTGTATAAAAACTTTAAAACTCGATAGGTACGTATTTTTCTACCATCCATTACAATTACGACAATTATTCCTTCTCCCATTTTTATTTGTTAAAGTTTTACCTACACCTGAATATTGACAATAGCAAACTAACATGTACGAAAATTGTTATATCACGAAATTAAGGCGTTCAGTTCTTACAAACATAAATATTATCATTATTCGTTTCTTTATTCTGCCTACCTCGCTTTGGGATTAAAAGGCGTGAAGTGTATTTATTATTTATTCTTATTTTAAAACAGCCTCAGAACTAAACGACTCCCGAAGTAAGTACACCGAGATTAAACTCGCGCATTTCTATTTTTAAAATAGGAGCCGGCAGTATTTTTAATTACTCTTTTGTTGGCAACCTTGCAAAATGCGAGCATAATATGTGGTGGTAAGTGAAAATCCGCCACAGTTTGTTTAATATTTAAATTTTCACAAGCGCTGGCCGGTTCATCCCCGAATTACCTTCCTAAAAGCGCAAGGTCGAAGCTTCCGTCCAACCTTATTCTATATACACACCTACATACATGTAGGTAAGCACTCATGCCCATAGGCCCAAAAGTGGGTGGATAGACTCTTAGGATCACAAGGTCCTTTCGGCTACGTTTATACAGTGAGGCTACAGTGAGGAAGAGGTGCGCGTCCCTGGTGCGCCTTGTACAGGCTAGCTCCAACGAGCTTCTGAAGATGTTTTCTGATTTGCTGGACCACTGCTGTAAGGTGCGTCATACATGCACAATCATTACAGAGTACAAAACCAAGTCGCTTCCCTCTGTCTGTCCCTATGTATGTTATATCTTTAAAACTCCACAACGAATTCTTTTAATAGATAGAGTGATTCCAGAGGAAGATTTAAGTTTATACTACATGCATAATATAGAGATTCTTAGACTTAGAATTTGGAAAACAAAATTGTTAATCCGTGTCCTCTGTCCATTTTTTTGGTAATGAATCAAAAGTACGTTTTCGCGGTAGGCTGGTAATGTTATAAAATGGAATGTTTGGGTTTATGTTACTATCTTTCACGCAAAAGTCACTTAACGGATTTTGACAGATGAGGTAAAGAGGGAATAATTATAACCTGAATAGGACATAGGGTATATTTTCTCGCGACAGAAACCAGCATATACCTACCGAGGCAAAGGTTACAAAAAACACACACACACACACATACACTTCTTCGTCTTTAATCTCAAAAGCAGGCACATCTAGTTTTGTATTAACACGAATTTTATGTTTTTAATTTAAGGTATTTGTGAGTCCAGAAATAAAATGTCACGCCTGTCTCCCAAAGGAGTAGGCATAGACAAACGTATGCAATACAAAACAATTGCTACGTTTCTGATACATCCTGTCTCATATATAGTGATTAGTATCTTGATACAAGCTCGCGTATTGCAACTGTATATTGTGACCGAAAAAATATGCCCACACAATCCAATGGGAGTAAATAATAATAAACAAAAGTAAAACTCATATGTACATTTATTACCTTTTCAACAGTAGGCAGGTATAATAAATATTTTACTATAAATCTTACAAATATGTAAGAACAATTAATGTTGTCGAGGAACCCAGGTAGTAGGAGGTATTCAAAGGAAAGTACCTACTCAAGTATTATTATGCAGAGAGTACGTATCGAACCGAGATAAATTAAGTCCTAAACCAGACACTTACACCTATTACAACACAGGCGTCTCCTACATCAAACTAAGTGGACTTTTCCCCCACTTGATATCCACAGTAAATTCACTTTGTGGCTCAGTGTGGATGTCTTATAAATCACTGTGCAGCGCTTTATTTTTCACGCCACTAGTTTCAACAAAAACTTTCAAGAATTCCCTCTAAGTTTCTTCTAGGAAAATATTACTGGCCATACTTCTGCGTCGTTTGCGCTCCGAGGCGCCCTCTGCATTTGATTTATGGGATAATATTGTAGACTACAACACGATGCGACATTTAGATTTTTATTCATGCTGCTGCCCGCGTAACAACAAAGTATTGTATAGATGCCCAACAAATGCCACAAAATAGGCACTTGCTAAGCAAATGTCCACAGTTCACCAATCGTACTATTGTACTAATCGTACAAATAAAAAAAAGTCTCATCGTATTCTGCGTATCGGAGCGTGAGTGATATAGTAACTCCTTGTGCGATAGGAACCGGTCCGCAATCGACCCATTGTTTGCTCATCCGGAGAAATTAGGCGCATCTTGCTATACTGCGGAATCAGGCGCTATCAAGAACATAACTTTTTCTTTAAACTTGAATATGACATTAAAATGTATTTAGATTGACTATTTTGACGTGACAGGGGGTGAGCCTATCGCTGTTATAGGGTTCACACACCTTGTGGCACGCTGGTTTCATCGCGGTGTTTTGCTACACCGTAATCTCACCGACTCTGAAATCTGCTGACTCCGCTTTTACATTAAGGCTCTTGATCTTTTGGAGCAATTTTACCCGTCCATTAATTACGCCAGTGTCTTCCCGGTTCTTTTCGCCAGCAAAAGATATTAATTCGAACCGGGGAAAAACCGGGAACGTTTTTCAACTGTCACATTTGTTTTGTGTTATGTTGGCTTCGATGGCCTGGCAGGCAGACAGATGTAACAGAATAATGATGACGAGTGGTGACGGCGAATAGAATACATGTGTCACTACTCCAGCCCAACGTTTCCCGTCTTGGGGGTCGTAAGAGGCGACCGAGGGACCTCTCCAGAGGATGGGCAGCGCTCTCTATGAGTTGCACCACAACATCACTGCGGTCACCAACCCGCCTGCCAAGCTTGGCGATTATTGGCATATCCCCCCAAATTATCGTAGAAATTATAGAGGGCTACCAGCAATGAACGTCATGTTTGACTTTGAATTTGATTTCGCGCACAAACTATACTTTTACCCTGACATGCTTACACAAGTAACTCTAACAATCAATATGAAACACAAACAACTGGCAATGCCATTACTTATGTAGGTCCCGAAGTCCCTGAGGAGCAGCCAAATAGCGAGCGTAGCCTGTAATCAACGGAAATGGAAAATCAAACGCGTAAGTCGAGTGTCTAGTCGAGGGGAAATAAAGTCGAGCATCCATTGGAATTTATTTAAAGATAGGAGAAAAAATGTACACCTATGTTTTATAATTTTAGGGGAAATGCCAATAATCGCCACGCTTGGCAGGCGGGTTGGCGATCGCAGTGGTGGTGTGGTGACCCTCCTCTGGAGAGTTCCCTCGGTCGCTTCTTACGACCTCCACACGACGGGAATAGTTGGACTGATGTGGTGACACATGTATTTTGGATAAATACTTGGATAGAAACCCATCTTTACTTATAACCAATTGGATAGGTATAAATGTACACTATTGGACCGGGTGTCATTGTTCTCACAGAATAAATGATCAGGTAGGTTTTCTTTGCAGCCACTATTCATAACTGACAATATATTATTATTATACTTTTAATACTACTAGCTGTACCGCGCGGTGTTACTCGTTTTTTTTCGTTCCCGTGGGAATTTTGGGATAAACTATAGCCTATGTAACTCAGAAACAACGTAGCTTTCCAAAAGAGAATTCTGCAAATCTCAATCTTTCCTCTTTATAATACTGATATAGATTATAAAGAGGTCAACGTTTTTTATTTATTCTGTGCATACATACATAACCTTTACGCCTGTCTCTCTGAGGGGTAGGCCAAGACTACAGAATTCTCCTTTTGTCACGGTCCTGACATACCTTTTCGCTTCATCTACATTCATACATCTTTCACACTTAACCAATGATATTACATACTTTGCACTTAACATATTTATTTTGTGTTATGGAATACATCTGAATACATTACAAGTGACCGATGAAACCGCAAGGGTAGACAGAAAGTGAAAAGCTGCCTTGAAGTATTTCTAATTTCTTATAAATTAAAAGCCTTTGGAGATGTAGGTACATTCTTTACGGACAACTCGCACTGTCCATTTCCCGTTGAACTTTATATCTATAGATATTTTAAGTGAAAAAGGCTCAGCTGGTAATAGTCCAGTGGAAGTTCTACGCTAGTTGAAGTTTCAACGAATGCCTTTTATTGGAAATTTAAAAATACCATGCCGATGACAAATTGCTCCCTTGTTAATTCTACAGTTCTGAGAAATCAACTAAGCGACAGCGTCCTCGAAGGTATTACTGAATGAATAGTTAATTTCAGCGTTCAAACAATAATGGGAGTGTTTTAGGCTTCGCGGGAAATATTTTAAGCTTTCTTGAGGCCATTGCTTTGAAACTATAATCAAAACTAAATTGTCACTGGAGTGTAAACTCGGAGTTTTAATTCGACGAACAATGTGACAGTTCCCACTCACACAGCGTTTGACCACCACACGATAGGGTATTTGACTACTTTTAGAAAATTTGCTAAAATTATTAAATATACAATAATGCATATGCAATTTGAATAACTACTTGTAAATTTTTCTATTTTCTATGCAAATCACCGTCAAAGTTTAAACGAACCAAAAAACTGCCAAAACGCTAACAATTCTGTCACCAAGAAAGTACTTCTTTTCGTGTTCAAGTTGGTGTCATTGTCATAGTCTACTAAGTTGTCAATAGTCAAAGTCGTGTTAAAAACTCATTAAAACGTGAGGGTCGACCATCACATTTCAATGCTGCGTGAAAAATTACACGGGAAGAACAAATTTATCAAATAGGAGTCCTCTCCTTTACTTCTCACCCTCACTACATTATTTTTCATCACCAGCACATTATAACACTAATTCCACCATATTAACACAATAATTGTAGCGAAAAATTAATTTCGAAAATGACAAACAAAGAAGCCATTTCAATCTTATCACTTCCCGTATGGCAATCATCACGTTAGAGTATTTTTTATGCTAATGCTAGATATTAGAAATTAGCGTCAAAGAAAACTCCCCGTTACAAGACGTACAGTCAGCCCGAAAGACGACCTATCAGTTTTAATGGCACTTCCCGAGCCACTAAAACATCAATAAGGTCATCAAGTAAAAAGCGAGTGTCTGGTTATTAGAATCTAACTTAGAGGGTGCAGATCAAATTATTGGTTTGTACCTATGTAGCACATAGTTTTTTTTTTAACGCATTGAACAAGCGTTTGACCACCATCCTGCCTGATGTTAAGCAGCGATATTGTGGTCTACGATGGAGCGCACTTTTTCATTAGGTACCTATTTATCGGTGACTTGAAGACCTTCAGACTGTACCGCGCAGGAAACACAGACTCCGGCAAGTCATTCCACATCCTGACGGATCGCACTATGAAAGTAGACATAAATTAAGTCTCATTGTATTCTGCGTATCGGAGCGTGAGTGATATATTAACTCCTTGTGCGATAGGAACCAGTCCGCCATCGACCCATTGTTTGCTCATCCGAAGAAATTAGGCGCATCTTGCTATACAGCTGGATTAGGCGCTATGAGGAATATACACACATCAGAAGTGTTTAGGGATCAAGTACATTTTAGAAGATTGCAATCAAGAATATATGTTTCAAAAACTGAATTAATTCATAATTTATTCAAAGTGTGGTGATAAGTCATTGATACAGGCATGGGGAATTAGGCAGGAGAGCAACCCAGAACATTAGATTTGATTTAACTAAATTAGAATTTTTTTTAAAGCTAAAAATGTTCTTGATCCCTGGACACTTTTGATTTGTGTACATTTTTCTTTTAACTTGAATAATATGACATTAAAATTATTTAAATACACTTCACACCTTTTAATCCAAAAGCAGAGACACTAAGCAAATGCCTACGGTTCACAAAGCGTATTTAACCCACCGTGACAGGGGGTGAGCCCATCGCCGTTATAGGGTCCACACACCTTATGTTGCGCGAGTTTCATTACGATGTGCGTTGCGCACATTGGCTCTGAAAAAAAGCCCTATTGATGCATGTCCAGTAGCCGGACTCGAACCAGCGACCTCCCGATTGCAAGTCAAGTATCCGACCAACTGACCCAGGAAAGGTTCTTGATCTCAAAAGCTTATATGAAATGAAATAATGGTTGTTCACATAATTTATTATTATGTAGAGTCACGTAATATTTAAATTTATATATATTGCAGGCCAATTTGCACAAGGGTTTTATTCCCGCTTAATGCCGACATAATGCTTCAGTGATGAATCGAGCTACAT